>JANAVB010008599.1:22751161-23044558 GCA_029216955.1 Iris pallida
TGTGTCCAGAATTGGACTTAAGGACAGGCAATCCTAGCTAATTTGACTATTTTGAGAACGTTGGTAATGTTTATTTCAGCTTTCGGAGACAGTTGTGATGACTTGGACTTTCTGACTTATTGATTGGAGTTACATTGTTGGTTCTTCGTGCAACTCCCAGGCAAGTATACCTTGTCTTTCTACACAGCTTTATTTATATGCACTGTCTTTATTTATTATCCAATTTTCTCATATTATTGATATGTATCTTTCATATCCTGTTCATATATTGGTACCATTGATTTGTAGACCGTGTTCACAGTTAGCCTTGTGTCTTATTGGTCGTGCCTTGATTGAGTCGTGCCTTCGTGTCTTGAACCTTGAAGCTAACCTGCGAGTCCACAATAGGGACGAGGGTTAGTAGTTATTGGTCCACACCTGCGAGTCCATACTAGGGACGAGGGTGATGCTAGCCTGCGAGTCCACACTAGGGACGAGGGTTAGTAGTAGATGCTAGCCTGCGAGTCCACATTAGGGACGAGGGTTAGTAGTATAGGGTTTATGCCTGCGAGTCCACACTAGGGATGAGGGTGATGCTAGCCTGCGAGTCCACACTAGGGACGAGGGTTAGTAGTAGATGCTAGCCTGCGAGTCCACACTAGGGACGAGGGTTAGCAGTATAGGGTTTACGCCTGCGAATCCACACTAGGGACGAGGGTGATGCTAATCTGCGAGTCCACACTAGGGACGAGAATTAGTAGTTGTTCAAACCTGTGAGTCCACACTAGGGACGAGGGTTTGAGTATTCGTTTCGGTTATCCGTTGACATCTTGACATGAGTTCTCTAGTCCTTATTCAGCAGTTTATTTTTGTGTAGACAGTGTATAGATTCGTGCTTATTCATTACTCTATTTTACTTGTTTATTCTGTATTTTCTCCATGCATAATAAACTGTTAGAAAGGCTCGTTTTTATGTATCTTGCTAGTCCTCTGAGGACCTGATGATCTCTTCAGGTTTAGCGACGACATGGAGTTAGTTAGCAGAGCAGAATGATAGAGGATTGCGATCTATGATATAGGTATTTGTTTGTGTTATTTCTTTATTATTTTCTCGTGCTTTATATTCCATACCATGATATACTCTACTTATTTATAGGCTCATATCATTCTTAGAGTCTAATCGAACAATATGCTAATGGGCTGCAGACCATGACCCATACTTGTTCATTCTTGTTTATATGATTCATGTGGATTGAGATATAGTTTAGATTAGATATGATACCCATGACCTTGACAGCTTATACGTACTCGAGTCGGGCTAGAGTCCGCTCGATACGTAGCTGGCTTGCTCACGAACTTGCGTCCGAAAAACGGGTGCGGGTCGTGATAATATCCCTCTGATGGTGCGGGGCACGGTGCTGCGCTACAGGTGGCCTTGCTCCTTCTATCTAAACCATGATACTCAAGTAACATCCACACTGATATTCCATTCCATCATACTAGGGCACCATCTATATGGTATCTATTCTGAAATCTGATAATCATACCCGTCTATCCAGAACCATGTTACCAGAATCCTCGTTATGCCAGTAAGTACAACATCGATAATCCATAGAGTCCGCAACTAAGGTACATACCTCTAGAATTATGGTATTTAAAATTTTTGCATTGCCGCTAGCTTGGCTGCAAAAACTTTAAATTTTCACACCCGAGAAATACATCCAAAATCAGACTCTATCTCATCGCCAAACTAGCTAATATGGCTGTAGAAGACTCTAGGTCATTCTGGACATGGCTCCTCCGAAAAATCTGCGAGAGCTTCGAGGCCTATAAGAGCGCTTGGCATATATCAGAAGATTCATAGCCAATCTCTCTGGACGATGTCAACCATTCACCAAACTAATAAAGAAAGGCATTTCTTATGTATGGACTAAAAAATGCCAGTGTGCGTTCGATGACATCAAAAAATATCTCACAGTCCTCCAGTCTTGGTAGCACCAGTCGTGGGAAGGCCCTTTTTACTATACGTCTGAGTTATGGACCATTCTCTGGGTGCTTTGTTAGCCCAGAAGAGCAACGAAGGCCACAAATAGGCAATCTACTATCTGAGCAGGACCATGATTGGTGTCGAACATCGGTATAATCCAGTCAAGAAAGAGTGTCCCGCTCTAGTCTTTTCCATTCAAAAGATACACCATTATATGGCAAGACAGACGATTCACATCATCTTTAGAGTCAACCCCTCAGAGTCCTTATGACCAAGCCTGGGGCACTAAACTCACGGCTAGCCACATGGTCAATCCTCTTGATGCCTTATGACTTGGAGTTCATCCGACAAAATGCGATTAAAAGCCAAGCATTGGCCAACTTCTTGGTGGCACATCCTGTATCGGAAACGTCAAAACTTTACGACGATATTCCTGATGAAGTCCTGGAATCTAACATGATCTCAGACAGTCCTTGTTGGCACATTTAGCCATAGTCAAACCGATTTCGATAAGTGCCTTAAACTTCGATCTTGATATGAAAAGAAACGAAGAATGCAGATTGCATCGTCTCTAAGATTTTATATTTATTCTGTATTTTTCTATTTATTAAGTCTAGAATATTTGTGAATCGGGATCACTGGCAATTAGAAGTCTATCCTTGATTCTATCCTAAACCAAACCTATCTTGAACCAAACCAAACCTATTTTAGTTTTGATCCTAAACCAAACCAGATCCAAAAACCTAAATGGCCCTGCAATTGGGCTAACCGAACTCGGCCAGAGTTCTGTCCGCACTCAGACCGAACTCGGTTAGACCAAATCATTCCTGGTCAGAAGCTTTACCTATTCTCATGGATCTCAAACGTTTAATTTTTTGAACGTTAGGGTCCCGAGTTCTGCCCGAACTCTGTCCTACAAAAACCTATAAATAGAGAAAAAAATTTCATTTCTATTAACTCATTCAATCTTTATCTTCTCTATTCATTTCTAAGCTTCCTATTCTATTTCCAAAGCTTTAAACTTTAAATCTCCAAGTCAACTCAATTCTTCTAAGTGCCGGTGGTTTTCGAGTAATACAAGCTTGGCGTATAAAAGCTTTCTTCAGAAAGGTGTTAAAGTTTGTTCGTGGGCTTCGGATAAAAACACGACGGTGGTGAAGTTGGCGTGTTCTTCGGTGCAAAATATGTGGTGTAATCTCTATTCAAAATAGTGGATTTAAACATCGGGTCGAGACTCGAGATTGGACTAGTCCTCACAGAGGGAAACCAGTATAAATATGCTGTCTTTGTGTTTTATTTCTCGCCCTGATTTTACAGACTTATTTGCAATCATTTCATATATATATATATATATATATATTGCTTCATCTGTTTAGAGTTAAAAATTTTAATTGTTAAATATTCTCCGCTGCACTCTATTCATCCTCCTCTAGAGGTGCCATTGTTCAGCGAATGTTCTTTGATGGTGCCTTGAGAACAGGTCCCAAAAGCAAAATCATCGCAGGGCCGAAGTAGTCCTCGTCACTCCTGACAGTCTAGTGTCACGACCCGTACCCGCTTTTCGGATACGAGACGTGTCCAAGCCAGCCTACGCCGCAGAGTCGGCGGTAGAACGCTGTCAAGCCCGCAAGTAATAAACGCTCAAGAAAATAATATTTGCTGCTCATTCACATTTCTAAATTTATTACAACAGTTACAATATTTATATTTAAAGGAAAATACAAGTTTTACAATTAATAAAATTGTACATCTGCTATCTATTTCTAGGTTGTCTTCAGCATACCCAAGTCTTTCCCAGTGCTAAGAGTGATAGCGACTAAACCTGAAAAATGTTGGTTTTCAGTCAGGAATGGAACAAGTACACAAACCGATGACAATGTGAAAACATAATAGAATTAACAAGACATGAAAATAGCATATGGAATATAAAAGCTAGTAAGAAAACTGATGACATAGCACGATAGAGAAGTAAACAAGGAAAAACTAATAAAAGACATCTATCTAGGTGGTGTAAAATATCCGTTTCAACATGTGGACGGCTAGAGGGTAAAATACGACTCACTGCACGTGTCATGTACAGCTGCTATCGTGCAAGATTAGACATATTGGGATATTTCTGGATAGTCCACATGTATACTAAGATATTTCCCCTCCCGACAACTCCGTGTGACGAGCGTGTCAACAAACAGCAAGATATATGTATAGACATAAAATGAAAAGACTACTATGAATCGGAAAGCAATCAGAAAGTGCACTTGCCTGAGGTCCTTAGCAGATGAAACCAAAATACCATACCACTCAATGAGCCATAATCAGTCAACACATGTAAAAGTCTTCGGATGCTAAAATAAATAGTACTAACGTTCTCAGAATAGTCAAATTAGCTAGGATTGTCTGCCCTTAAGTCCAATTCTGAATACAGGGGTAAAACGATAATTTCGGGCAAAAACGATGTCCGCCGTTGGACCCGCTTTGCACCGAAAAATGTGCCAGAGTCAATGGTCTCTAAAGTCGTCAAACTACATGTCTACGGATCCAGTTTTCCGATACGAACCCAACCGTATGTCCAGAGTTGGATTCCGGCGGACCGTGCACAAAATCGCCCGTTGAGTGGGACCGTGGGGCCCGCAAAATGTCAATTTTATCAACGGTCTCAGAATCGGACCAAACTTGGCATACAGGACCAGAAAAATGATACGGTTCTGTTGGTGCAAGTTTCGTCTCGATCTAACAAGCGTGCACAAAGTAATTGGAGAATTTACAAAGTGCATGATACGGTGAATTTCGACGGATACGCATCAAATTTGTCGCGCACACACGACCAATTTGAATTCCGTCAAAGCCCACACGACCACAAAGCCGTTACGCAGCTTTCGATCCTTTCGGTACGCGACCACGTCGTCCGGATTGGCGTGACGTACGTCGTGTGGAGCGTTTTCATGATTTTTAAAACAGGTTTTTCGGTAACTTTGCAATCAAATTACTCATTACACTGCGAACGAAAAAAATAAACTATCTGAAGGTTTTGTTGTCCTACATGTTGTCTAAATAATTGTTCAATTAGAATTCCTAATATGGTATTAGATCGATCGTAATCGGTCTCCGAACATGGCCATTTGGACTGTATTTGCTCTGTTTTGGGAACGGGTTTTTCGATCGACTTTGGGTCGATTTCCTGGATTGGTCGTGCGATTCTAACAGAACAAAATCAGAGGAGGTTGAAGGTGGTTATATCAGGATCATACCTGAAGAAGCGGCTCGGGAAAGGGTCGACCGTGCGCGAAGATATCTCGCGGCGAAGTCGCCCCCTTCGCTGTCCTGCTGTTACGCGACGCTGTTCTAACACGCGCGTCCGCGCGCGCGTGGCCGACCTCCGGCCAGTGCGGTGGTGGCGCCGACGGCGTGTGGGTGCGCGCGGGGTCGCCCAGGGATTTGGGAGGGTGCGGTGCCAGTTTCGAGGAGATTGGATTAGGGTTTTCGAGTTTCCCTTCATGCTTGTTCGCGCTCGGTCTCCATATGCATATTTATACTCTGTGTATAATGAGTTCGGGTTGGGAAGTCTCGGCTAGTTCCCATAGTTGAGCTGGGATTTTGTTTGGCCGGGCCATTTGAATGGATGAGCTAGCTGGGCTGGCCAAGAGTTGGGCTCGGGAAGAATTGCTATTATTATTTCTTTTCTTATTCCTTTATTATTATTATCTATATATACATAAATACTCATATACCTATATATATATACGTATACATATAAATCTAGATACACACATATATTTTTATGCATATTTTTATATACGCAACACACATTTTTATATACGCATACAACATCGTATATTATATATTTATATTACCATATTCATATATACCCATATATATACATTTATATACACCCATGCAATATGTATTTATATATACAAGTATTCACCCATATATATACATTTATACATACACGCACATACTAATAATTATTAATAATAAATAAGTTATTTATTTAACAACCACAATATTACATTAATAATAATACACCTAATAACACTGTAATTAAACCAATAATATATTTATTTGACAAAATATTATAACCCGTAATTATAAAATAAATTTTATATAATAATATCCCCAATAATATTGATAATAAAATGAAATGATAATATTGATAACGAAATTCAATAAATCAATAACAGTGTATACACCACCATGCACAGTCTAATAATCTCAAAAATGCATGAGGGCCCAAAATATCATTGAATATCAAACAATAATGATATTTATAATATTATAAATATGAATACTAGAAAGTATTCATTAAATAATTAAAACGGAAACCCACACACTTATTCCAAAAATACGTCAACACGAATGTCATTGAACGTACTGCATGACTACATGGGCTTGGGCTCAGTTCGGGTCCAGTTCGGGCTTGGTTCGGTACAACCGGGTCGCTACGAATTCAATAAATTTAATAATAAATAATTAAACTATTTATAATGGCCATGCTATAACTTGACCTGGTTTTCTTAGTTAGGACATCACTATGGCTCGGCCTTTCCCTACCATGACTAAACACTAGTCAAAGCACGCTACTGAGCTATCCGTACCATGATTCCTAGTCACCTTGTACTCCAAATCTCAACCATGGCTAAAATCATCTACCATAATAATTAACTATTTAATTATTTATAAATTATAAAATCACTATTTAAATCAAATAAATAATAAAAATATTTAAAAAAAAATTTCGGGAAGGGAGGCTACAAATCTATCCACCTTAAAAATAATTTCGTCCTCGAAATTCTAACTCGTAAACATGCAAAAAATTCAAACATAAATAAATAATAAATAAAATAAATAAATTAATTCACTATTACTACAATAACCTTGAATTTTAATTTCTCAGAAATATTTATATCTTCCTCCTTGCCATTTCGTAACTACGAATTATCGAGGACTTCTACCCACCTGTGGTCACACTACTCCTCAAACTAAAATCTCATAATCTTCTAACTAGTTGCTAACAATCCTACCAACAGATATCTAGGCATCTGGTTTCTAAAATCCTCTCGTATCTATCAAGCAATCCAAGGACTTAACAAGCAAATTTATACAAGTAGCTAAGAATATTAGTAAACTCTAGTAAGCATGATTATTCGTCGCTCCGAAATAGAGAGGACAGGGTGATAAGGCAGAATAATCGGGAGCACTGTGAAATTTCAAGAGCAGTGGAGAGTATCCGAGGTTACAGATAGAAAGGAAGTTTATGAACCACTGCCTTATTTGTTAGATTGGCTACTCTAGTCTAGTTACTTGCTAAATTGAAGAACTCCTCGTTTCTTGGAGGGTCTTACAATCCATGCAATACAGAAATTTCGTTCCCAGAATTCTAAACAAGGTTCCACAATAGAAAGAAATTTGGGAAATCAAGGTTATGGTCTTACAGGGTTCTTTATTTGGACATCGGTCTTTGGTTGGATGAACATTGGGTTTCAATCTATATGGACTAGACAAGATCCCATTGATAGAACTATTTCTACTAGATTAGAGTATCCTAGAATAGGGTTCCTTCCAAGTGGTTGAGCTAGTTGCTAGTCGGGTTGGTTAGCTAGGTCCATAACCCCAAATGCACCTTCAGTGACTTTTGAGTTTAAATAGCACAAAAATATAGTACAAGGGGACAGGTTTGAGTGGGACATTGTATACCTAGATGAAGGTGGACTCGTCTAGATCTTGCATATGAAATTTGTTGGAAGGTAACAACTGGACTTGTGTTCCGAATATTAATGGCACGGCCAGGGACACAAAAATGATCTAAATAGAAAGTGGGAGTCTACGGGGCACCAGTTTTCATCCTAATAGGAATTGTTCTAATCAATCGGAAATCCTCGTACGTCCTAAAATTTTTTAGAAGGCTTACAGTCTACCCACCTTAGAAGCTAGGATATGGTTTTAGGAATAATGAGGCTAGGAGAGTTTCAAAAGTTCGGATATTATACCTCGACTCTTGTTAATAAGAGAATAAGACACGACGTATGAGATACGGTAGATGTATAGGTCAAGTCAAGGACTGTTCCTCGATAAAATGGGAATTGAGTGTGTACAATGACACATGGTCAATAAAATAGCATGATCTACCCGTCCATAGTATACAAGAGTTATCTACGGGGTAACCAACTCTAAGGCACTTCATTCGAAAAGATTTCTAACAACTAAGTTATGAATTTCTATTGGGGTCAAACTGGCCAGACCATTGTCACAAGGGTTCTAGTTGAAGCAAGATTTAAACAAATAATTAGAGGCTCACGACACTTGGTCTCTGGAGAATAAGTAGTCACCTAGATTGGCATTTGACCAAGGTAAAGATCCTAATCATTCTCGGACTCCAATGACCAGAAGATCATGATAGTAGGCTTAGGATCGCAGAGGACGAGTAACTTAAGGCAAGGTTCTAGTCACAGGGCTAGCCGATGGTAGCTACACTTGCGTATACAACCATCATGGTCATGGGAATACTAGGTATCTACCTATCAATTACGAGCTTTCGTCTTTCAAATCAGTGAAAGACAAAAACAATAAAGAGTTCAAGAGAGATGTCACTGAACACAATTACGTGATTCAAGGGCGAAAGTTTAATTCAAGAGGAATTGTCAAAGCAGTCGCGGTTGAGATCCTAGAGACATCTATATCTCAATCCACGTAGGATAATTGGATGAAGAGCGAACCAAAAGCATCATGATTGATCAGACCGTAATACAATAATTCTGATTAAACAATATGTTAGCATGCGTCCCCAATAAACATATGTCTCGAATCAAGCTCGATAAAAGAGTAAGCTTGCAAAACTAGGCTGTAATAGCAGCGTTGGTCAAGATAGTCAGAATACAAGTACGCGAGATTTTTGAAAAGGGATACAAGTAGTTTGAGTTTTTAGAAAATCAAATCCTTACCTGGTGTTCTTGCCTATACAGTCAACCTATTATCTTTCTATCCATAAGGCCTTGGTCGACTAATGGATTATGAAACCCTAAATTCTATATTCTAAGTAAATCAGTTAGTGTCAGCCAATTACCTCGTCAATGGATCACAAGGACCACGGAAGACCAGGTTGGGAGGCACGCTATTCAACTGGCAGAACTTTCACTAGTATTGTCCTTGGGTCTTAATGGACATACAGGACATTTTTCTATCCTCTATGGTATCCTAAACTTGTAATCCCGTCTAAAATCATTTTACCGAGTATTGTGACTCGCCTGTATACTCAGGCTACGGCAAACCCTTGGTTCCGTGATTCAGAGGTGACATGCTACCAGGTACTCTGTTCTATATTGGTACAAGGGTACCTAAGATCTAAAAGAGGTCATTCGAGAACATAGCTTTAGCAATGTTCCATAGACTATGGTTCCTCGGGATGATTTCAATTCTGTAGGTTGTGCCTCGCCAGTGCGCTGCTGGCTGCAGTGAACCAACATCTCCACTCTCAGCTAATTGATGACAGTGCGCTGCTGTCTAACTATTATTAGTTAACTAATACTCCTTTAACTATATCCATAAGAATTCATGAGCTTCTAGAGATCCTAACAAGTTGACTAAGAATAAAGCGTAGGGTTTTGTCCTATCGGTCACAACACTTAAATTAAAAGATTTAACATGGAGGAAGTAACTAAATACAAAAGAAATACAAACATTATCGTATCTAGTTCATATGCATTTCTATGGTTGAAGAAAAATCTCAAATAAATCTACTTCAAGATTTGCAGACGAATTGTCGAATCAGAAATTATAGACTAAATCCTTACAGCAAAAGAGAATTTAAATAGGCAGTTCTAATTTACGATATAAGGTTTATATCTAATAAAACAAAAAAAAATTTAAATAGTTTATCAAGATCAAAGCCTTAATTATAGGTAAGTCTAACTTACCAAGCAAACAACATATCCATATTGGATCACATTGTCATACTCAAGAGTAATAGTGTTTCTATAGAGATCTGGCAAGTTATCTGAATTCAAAAATAGCATGGCCTATTTAATAACCTTAACTACCCAACAGTCAATCTGAACAAGGGACTCCTAGTCCTAGTCATTATCTTAAATTATTTTAATCCTAATTGTGAATGAGCATTTTCTGAGCGCAGGCTCGCAATAGTACGACTAACGTACCATCACGAGTTCGCAATCTTTTGCGAAATCAGACCTGCATGGGCCACCACAAAAACTTGTCACGACCCGCACCCGCTTTTCAGATACGAGACGTGTCCAAGCCAGCCTACGCCGCAGAGTCGGCGGCAGAACGCTGTCAAGCCCGCAAGTAATAAACGCTCAAGAAAATAATATTTGCTGCTCATTCACATTTCTAAATTTATTACAACAGTTACAACATTTATATTTAAAAGAAAATACAAGTTTTACAATTAATGAAATTGTACATCTGCTATCTATTTCTAAGTTGTCTTCAACATACCCAAGTCTTCCCCAGTGCTAAGAGTGATAGCGGCTAAACCTGAAAAATGTTGGTTTCCAGACAAGAATGGAACAAGTACACAAAGCGACGACGATGCGAAAACACAATAGAATTAACAAGACATGAAAATAGCATATGGAATATGAAAGCGAGTAAGAAAACTGATGACATAGCACGATAGAGAAGTAAACAAGGAAAAACTAATAAAAGATATCTATCTAGGTGGTGTGAAATATCCGTTTCAATATGTGGACGGCTAGGAGGTAAAATACGGCTCACTGCACGTGTCATGTGCAGCTGCTATCGTGCAAGATTAGACATATTGGGATATTTCTGGATAGTCCACATGTATACTAAGATATTTCTCCTCCCGACAACTCCGTGTGACGAGCGTGTCAACAAGCAGCAAGATATATGTATAGACATGAAATGAAAAGACTACTATGAATCGGAAAGCAATCAGAAAGTGGACTTGCCTGAGGTCCTTAGCTGATGAAACCAAAATACCATACCACTCAATGAGCCACAATCAGTCAACACATGTAGAAGTCTTCGGATGCTGAAATAAACAGTACCAACGTTCTCAAAATAGTCAAATTAGCTAGGATTGCCTATTCTTAAGTCCAATTCTGGACACAGGGGCAAAACGGTAATTTCGGGCAAAAATGATGTCCGCCGTTGGACCCGCTTTGCACCGAAAAGCGTGCCAGAGTCAATGGTCTCTAAAATCGTCAAACTACATGTCTACAGATCCAGTTTTTCGATACAAACCCAACCGTATGTCCAGAGTTGGATTCCGGCGGGCCGTGCACAAAATCGCCCGTTGAGTGGGACCGTGGGGCCCGCAAAACGTCGATTTTATCAACGGTCTCAGAATCGGACCAAACTTGGCATACAGGACCAGAAAAATGATACGGTTCTGTTGGTGTAAGTTTCGTCTCGATCTGACGAGTGTGCACAAAGTAATTGGAGAATTTGTAAAGTGCACGATACGGTGAATTTTGACGGATACGTATCAAATTCGTCGCGCATATGCGACCAATTTGAATTCCGTCAAAGCCCACACGACCACAAAGCCGTTACGTAGCTTTTGATCCTTTCGGTATGCGACCACGTCGTCCGGATTGGCGTGACGCACGTCGTGTGGAGCGTTTTCATGATTTTTAAAACAGGTTTTTCGGTAACTTTGCAATCAAATTACTCATTACACCGCGAACGAAAAAATAAACTATCTGAAGGGTTTTGTTGTCCTATATGTTGTCTAAATAATTGTTCAATTAGAATTCCTAATATGGTATTAGATCGATCGTAATCGGTCTCCGAACATGGCCATTTGGACTGCATTTGCTCTGTTTTGGGAACGGGTTTTTCGATCGACTTTGGGTCGATTTCCTGGATTGGTCGTGCGATTCTAACAGAACAAAATTAGAGGAGGTTGAAGGTGGTTATATCAGGATCATACCTGAAGAAGCGGCTCGGGAAACGGTCGACCGTGCGCGAAGATATCTCGCGGCGAAGTCGTCCCCTTCGCTGTCCTGCTGTTACGCGACGCTGTTCTAACACGCGCGTCCGCGCGCGCGTGGCCGGCCTCCGGCCAGCGCGGTGGTGGCGCCGGTGGCGTGTGGGTGTACGCGGGGTCGCCCAGGGATTTAGGAGGGTACGGCGCCAGTTTCGAGGAGATTGGATTAGGGTTTTCGAGTTTCCCTTCATGCTTGTTCGTGCTCGGTCTCCATATGCATATTTATACTCTGTGTATAATAAGTTCGGGTTGGGAAGTCTCGGCTAGTTCCCATAGTTGAGCTGGGATTTTGTTTGGCCGGGCCATTTGAATGGATGAGCTAGCTGGGCTGGCCAAGAGTTGGGCTCGGAAAGAATTG
Source organism: Iris pallida (assembly GCA_029216955.1). Classification (NCBI taxonomy): domain Eukaryota; kingdom Viridiplantae; phylum Streptophyta; class Magnoliopsida; order Asparagales; family Iridaceae; genus Iris; species Iris pallida. The sequence goes on from JANAVB010008599.1 coordinate 22,763,453, forward strand.
CTATTATTATTTCTTTTCTTATTCCTTTATTATTATTATCTATATATACATAAATACTTATATACCTATATATATACGTATACATATAAATCTAGATACACATATATATTTTTATGCATATTTTTATATACGCATACAACATCGTATATTATATATTTATATTACCATATTCACATATACCCATATATATACATTTATATACACCCATGCAATATGTATTTATATATACAAGTATTCACCCATATATATACATTTATACATACACGCACATACTAATAATTATTAATAATAAATAAGTTATTTATTTAACAACCACAATATTACATTAATAATAATACACCTAATAACACTGTAATTAAACCAATATTATATTTATTTGACAAAATATTATAACCCGTAATTATAAAATAAATTTTATATAATAATATCCCCAATAATATTGATAATAAAATGAAATGATAATATTGATAACGAAATTCAATAAATCAATAACGGTGTATACACCACCATGCACAGTCTAATAATCTCAAAAATGCATGAGGGCCCAAAATATCATTGAATATCAAACAATAATGATATTTATAATATTATAAATATGAATACTAGAAAGTATTCATTAAATAATTAAAACGGAAACCCACACACTTATTCCAAAATACGTCAACACGAATGTCATTGAACGTACTGCATGACTACATGGGCTTGGGCTCAGTTCGGGTCCAGTTCGGGCTTGGTTCGGTACAACCGGGTCGCTACGAATTCAATAAATTTAATAATAAATAATTAAATTATTTATAATGGCCATGCTATAACTTGGCCTGGTTTTCTTAGTTAGGATATCACTATGGCTCGGCCTTTCCCTACCATGACTAAACACTAGTCAAAGTACGCCACTGAGCTATCCGTACCATGATTCCTAGTCACCTTGTACTCCAAATCTCAACCATGGCTAAAATCATCTACCATAATAATTAACTATTTAATTATTTATAAATTCTAAAATTACTATTTAAATCAAATAAATAATAAAAATATTTAAAAAAAATTTCGGGAAGGGAGGCTACATCTAGTCATCTACCGTGCATATACTCTCATGGAATTATCCACCAATAATGTTGCTGAGTACAACGCTCTCATCATCGGACTCCAACTCGCCAAACAGTTGGGGGTTGACTACCTCGAGGCCTATGGTAACTAAAATTGATAATCAATCAGGTTCGAGGACAATATGAGGTTCGATATGAAGATTTGGTCCTGTATCATTAGGCAACAATCGATATCTTCTCTACCTTTATAGGGTTCTTTATAAAGCATGTACCTCGTTTGTAAAACCTGGAGGTCGACGCCCTCGTTGGTCTCGTCGCTTCTCTGACAGCTTCAGTCGAAATCTAGTACTCTGTCACAGTGATGGGTCAGGAGTTGATCGGCCTAAAGAATAATTTGCACACGTGTCTGAGCTACTCTGTACAAACAGACACCAATATTAACATTCGGGACTGGTGATCCCTATTTATAGACGATACAGTCTATGGAATCCTGCCTGAAGACCCAAAGGAAGCCACTTCTGTCAGGAGACACTTTCTCCAGTTCTTCTATGACACAGCTACTAAAATGCTATACCGTCCTTCATCCGACAGAATTCTTCTTCGGTGTTTATCTAATGTTGAAGCAAAAGCACTCTAGGAGGCGCACGATGGTACTTGCAGAGCTCACCAGTCTGGTCCTAAGCTGCAGGATTGACTGCATTGAATGGGCTAATATTGGCCTACCATGATGGTAGATGCCATAGATTATGCTAGAATGTGTCCGGTATGTCAGTTGCATGCTAACTTCATCCACCAACCTTCTGAGTTCCTACACCCTACTACGGTCGCCTGGCCCTTTGAAGCATGAGGAATGGATATCATCGGGCTGATCAGACCTCCGTCCTCCAAAGGGCACCGGTTTATTCTTGCTATCATCGACTACTTTTCCAAGTGGGTGGAAGTAGTACCATTAGCTGAGGTGAAAACCTTGAACATGATCAGCTTTGTTAAGCATCACGTCATTTACCGCTTCGAAGTTTCTCAAAGGATTATCCATAATAATGGCCATTAGTTTGTGAGCCACGCATTCCATCAATTTTGTGATAAGAACCGAATATAAAATGTAGCATCAACGACTTATAATCCTGCAGTGAACGGGCTAGCCGAAGCATTCAACAAGACGATCGATTGTCAAGTTGTTCAAGAAAGTCGTATCTTCCAATAAGCACAACTGGAATGAGAAACTCGGCGAATGTCTATGGGCTTACCCTACAACGGCTCGTACGCCCACAGGCAATACGCCATTCTCTCTTGTCTTCGGAAGCAAGGCAGTGCTTCCCTTGGAGATCCAGATTCTATTTCTACGAGTAGCTATCACCAACCAGCTGACTGACGAAGATAATTAACGACGTCAGCTACAGGAGTTTGAAGCATTGGTCGAGAGGCGTCTGCTGGCTCAACAACATATCGAATTTTATCAAGCTCGAATTTTTGGAACTTTCAATAAAAAGGTCCCGGAAAGGATATTCCAAGTGGGTGACCTCGTCTTATCAGTTAAAAGACCGATGGTAATGACTCACAAGGCTGCTGAAAAGTTTAAGCCCAAGTATGAAGGACCGTTCGTCATAGACGATCTATTCCAACAGTGCTTACTGGCTGTCTAAATATATTGCTAATGATGCCGATCAATGGAAAATTCTTAAAAAAATACTATGTCTTAGGTCTAAATCAACATGTATTTCTACATCCTCTATGGATTCTATTAACGAATTCATCCCTTCCATAATAGAAAATATTTTACGTCTGTATTACCTCTGAGTTATTTTTCTATACCCCAATGAAGTTCATGCCTACCACGTCCATATTATCTCTGTATAGACATTTCTTCTATGACAAATCCCATGTTGTCATAATCATCTAGAAAATATTTTACTTCCATATTACCTCTGAATTATTTTTCTATACCCCAATGAAGTTCATGCCTACCATGTCCATATTACCTTTGAATAGACATTTCTTCCATGACAAACTCCGTGTTGTCATAATCATCTATAGAACATTTCACGTCCATACTAACTCTGAGTCATTCTACACATCCATAGAATCTATTCTGACCATGTCCACATAATCTCTGAGTAAGAAAAATTTTACCATAAAAATTTCGTGTTTACCATGTCCATATTACCTCTGAGTAAACACCCTATCCCCAGTGGAGTTACCTCCATCCTATCATCAAAAGCTCATGATAAATGGACAAAGCAAAGAAGCAAAACTAAGATTTTTATTCATAAAAAAAAGTTTTTCTTTCTTTACTATAAAAAGCTTCCCAAAAGAGAGGAACAAAAGGACAAAAGACATCAATATTATAATCTAAGATGGTCGGCGCATAAGTTCGTTAATTCGTCCCCTCAAAAAAGCAATCTTGGGCCCAACCAACTCTTTGGCTCGGCACTCTGCCTTTTGTTATCTGGCGGCCTCATCTTCGAGTTGGGATATGTTTTGACGTGCAATGTCTAACTCTGCCTGACAAACGCTAATACTCTCCTTATCCCAAGCTAAATTCTCGGATCGCTGGTGAAGGAGCCTCTGTCGGTCTTTTGACTTCTCCAGCTCACACTCGGCAAAGGCCAATGCCTCTTCCAACTGCTAAATCTATTTTCGGAGGGTTTTACACTGTTCCTCTAAGGTGGTTTGACGAAAAACTTGAACTTCTTCAGCATCGATCACCTCTTTAATCTTTGCTTCAACTTCGGCAATCCTGTTAGCCAGAGCCTGTCATCTCTGTTCGTGCTGGAAAAGTTCAGCGACCATTTTCTTTAGCTCCGTATTGTTGGCACATTTTATTTTGATTATTAACAGCATCTTCGGAGTTTAGTTTTCTGCGTCTTCAGATACATATCCTCTCAGAAGCTCAACTCATAAAGTCTTTCCGTTCAAGAGCATCCATCCTTCGTATCGAAGATTGAAGCAGCTACCGGCGCTCCTTGCATAAGATGGCGTCCTCCTGCTTAGAGTCTTCGTGTCTGTACAAGTCTAGGTATATCTGTAAACACCTAAGGACGGATGACAAGTAAAAGAACAAGTCAAAAATTAAATATCTACAGAGCGGCATACCGGCGGCATACTTCGGCATACCGACGGTATACCATTTTTGGAGTCTAGAAAGTTGCTGTGACAAATTGTCGGCATACCGGCGGCATGCTCCGGCATACCGGCGGTATACCGATTTTTGTGTCCAGAAAGTTGCTGTGACAAATTGTCGGCATACCGACGGCATGCTCCGGCATACCGATGGTATACCATTTTTAGCGACCCAAAAGTTGTTGTGACAAATTGTCGGCATACCGACGGCATGCTCCAGCATACCGACGGTATACCGTTTTTAGCAATCCAAAACTTGCTGTGACAAATTGTCGGCATACCGACGGCATGCTCCGGCATACCGACGGTATACCGAGTTTCAAATATTTGGTTTTTGAATTGCTCTGACTAGCATTAATGGCCGCATTTAATGCTCTCAAACGGTCATTAATATGACCGTTACTATTTGGCCGGTATACCGACGGTATGCCGCTGCATACCGACGGCATGCCGGTCTGCCTGTATTCAGAAGCATTAAATGCCTCCAACTCTTGGTTTTTCTATAAAAGAAAGCCCTCTCTCTCTTGAGGACTTTACCAACTCTAGCCATAAATTTTCTAACAACCAAGAGCTCCACCATTAATACTCTTCAAGCTTTTAATTGTCATCCTCTTCCAAAGTGATAGTATTTAAGAGTTGTAAATTTTGATCTTCACGTGTTAGAAGATCAACAAGTTTCTCTTCTCATTTGTTTTGAAGTTGGCGAGCCTTCGTAAGAAAACTCGTGTGTAGAAGTTGGCGAGTCTTCGGATCCAAACTCGTGTTGAAATTGGCGAGTTCTTTGGATCCAAACTCGTGTATACTATTTGACTAAATAGTGGATTTAAGCCGGAGAGAGTTCCGGGACTGGATTGCCTCAAGCGAGGATACCAGGATACATCTTGTGTTTGATCTTCTTACTCTTTACTTTTATTTGTCATATATTGCTTTTGTTGCACTAGTTATTTTTATTACCCTATTCACCCCCCCTCTAGGGTTCTACAATTGGTATCAGAGCTTTGTTCTCTTGATTTGGATTTACACCCTTTGAGTGATCCATAGCCTCTAACCTTAGTATCAACACCTTCCATAATGAAGGACACTCCACAAATAGGCCTTCCCTATTTAATGGAACCAACTATAACTACTGGAAGATTAGGATGAGCATTTATCTGAAGTCCATAGATTTCGATTTATGGGATTACGTAATAAATGGTCTTCCTACTCCTTCCAGAGTTATTGAGGATCTTGCTTCTGACACCCTTCGGGACATACTTACTGAAAACACCAAGAAGCTTACGAGTCGAGATGCCAAGGCAATGAATGCTCTTTATTGTGCTCTCGACAGTAGTGAATTCAACCGAATCTCTACTTGCAAGACTTCCAATGAGATTTGGAAGTTACTTGAAGTCACACACGAGGGAACTTCATAAGTGAAGGAATCCAAGATTAGTAGACTCATGCAAGAATATGAGTCCTTCAAAATGAAGCATGATGAATCGATTACTTGCATGTTTACTCATTTTGGTGACATTATTCACCCTCTCTCTTCTCTTGGTAAGGAATATCCTGCTCATGAAAAGATCAGAAAAATTCTTAGAGGATTGACGAAAATTTGGAGTCCTAAAGCTACCGCAATCATTGAGGGGAACGATCTAACAGTCATGAACCTTGAGACCCTCATGGGTAAGCTGATGACTCACGAGCTCGATATGAAGGATCAAGAGGAATCCTCCATACAAGAGAAGAAGAAGGAGAAGACCAAAGAGAAGGAGAAATCTCTTGCTCTCAAAGCGACTAAGTCCTACTCCAAGGATAGCTCCGACGACAATGAGTCGGACGATGATGAAGAAATAGCTCTCACAGCTAAGCACTTCCGGAAGTTCCTAAAATTCAACAAAGCCAACCACTTCAGACAGGACAACGAAGAAGATCCGGCGTGCTATCAATGCAGAAGACCCGAACACATCAAGAGGGACTGTCCGATGATAAGAAAAGACTCAAGCAAGTACGAGAAGCCTAGCAAGGGAAGCTCGTCCTCCAGAAAGTTCGCCAACACAAGCATTTGGTGTGAAAGCGACACGAGCTCCGACAACGACAAGAAGTGCAAACACAATGCCAACGTCTGTCTCATGGCAACCGATGAGGTACTTGATGATTTCTCCTTAAACACTCTTACCTATGATGATTTGGAGAAAGCTATTCTTGAATTGCATGAAGAACACAAAGGTGTTCGAAATAAATACAAGAAATCTCTTAAAGAGGTTGAAGCTCTTCATCTTGAAGTAGAGAGGCTCTCAAGCATCATTATTGATGTGAAGAGAAAATCTCCTGCTTCTGACACGGATGAAATAGAGTCCTTGCGACTCAAGTTTCAAGAATCTCTTGACACTATCAAGAAAAAGGATGATGAGATTCAATCCATGAGAAGCTCTTATGAATTTGCTATGCACAAAGTTCAAGATGCTAATAGGAGAGAATATGACACTTCTATTAAGTATAATGATTTTCTTTTACAGTGTAAGAAATTTGGTAATAAGGACACTACTCACATACATGCTCCTAGACATCTCCACACTCACCACAATGCTAGGAATACTTCATATATGAACCCTACACACAAATCCTTTCCTAACACAAGAAAAGGACCTTTTATTAAGAAAAACACTTCGCGCCATGCTTTTTATTATCATCATCACAATACTAATGCTAGAGCTCCTCGCACTAGAGATTCACACATGCATGATTCTCACATATCTTCTTCTAAATCCTCTATGATTTGCAATTACTGTGGCTTACATGGACATACGACCAATTATTGTCATACAAGAAAACTTGTTGACAAGAAAGTTTTTATGTGGGTTCCTAAGACTAACCCTCAAGGACCCATAAGATCATGGGTACCAAAATGTTCATCTTCAACTTATGTTGTAGGTGAAGAGTCCTTCTCATGCTAGAAGCAAGTGGATTCTCGATAGCGGTTGTTCACGGCACATGACCGAGGATGCTTCATTATTTACAACGCTATCGATGAAGAAGGAAGGATACGTCTCTTTTGGTAACAATCTCAAAGGTCACATTATAGGGAATGGTAATATAGGTTCCCCTCCTTATCCTTGTATTAAGAATGTGTGTCTTGTTACTAGCCTTAAACACAATCTTCTTAGTATTAGTCATCTTACCGATAATGGTTATGATATTAAGTTTGTTAAGCTCAAATGCTTCATTACCGATAGTTCTAATGGATCTATTGTTTATGAAGGAATTAGAGAAAACAATATCTATGTTTTATATCTTGTTGAAGATACTAACAATGACAGGTGCTTAGTTGCTAACAATGATGAGAGTTGGCTTTGGCACATGAGGCTTGGACACGCCAACATGGATACCATCTCTCGTCTTGCTACCAAGAAGCTCGTAAGAGGACTCCCAAGTATCCCATTCAAAAAGGATATGGTATGTGAAGAATGCGAGAAGAGTAAGTTAACAAAGTCTTCCTTCAAATCAATCAACTCTGTGAGTACTTCTAGACCCCTTCAACTTATCCATATGGATCTTTCTGGGCCTAGTAGAGTTGCTAGCCTTGAAGGCAAGCTTTATGCTTTTGTTTTAGTTGATGATTTTTCAAGATTTACTTGGGTTATTTTTCTTGCTTGCAAAAGTGATACTTTTCGTGAATTTGTTGCCTTTTGTAAACGTGTTCAAAACGAGAAAGGTTTTTCTATTAACAAAATTAGAAGTGATCATGGAGAAGAATTTGATAATACTGATTTCAAAATATTTTATGAAAAGAATGGTTTTGGACATGATTTTGCTTGTCCCCGGACTCCTCAACAAAATGGTGTTGTGGAGAGAAAGAATAGAACCCTTGGCGATATGGCCCGGGTTATGTTAAACCAATATAAGCTCCCCCAATATTTTGGGCGGAAGCCGTTAATACGGCATGTCATGTTATTAATAGGGTCTTGATTAGACCTATTTTTAAAAAGACTCCTTATGAGCTTTGGTTTGACAAAATTCCCTCTATTGAATATTTCAAAGTTTTTGGTTGCAATTGTTTTATTTTGAATACCAAGGATAACCTAGGCAAGTTTGAAGAAAAAGCCTATGAAGGAATATTCCTTGGATACTCTACTCATAGTAAAGGTTTTCGTGTTTTTAACAAAAGAAGTCTTGTTGTCGAAGAGTCAATCAATGTCTCTTTTAATGAACTCAACTCTTCTACATTCTCCTCTTCCGAGGATATTGATGACATCTTATTTGGATTGGAGAACTCCTCTATTGAAGATCGTCCTTCTTCATCTAACAATGAAGTTGTGACTCCATCAAAAGAGTCTCCTCCTCTTCCTCAAAAGGATCTCCCAAAAGAATGGAGATTTGTCACCAATCATCCTAAGGAGCTTATCATTGGGGATCCTTCCTCCAGTGTTAGTACTAGATCCGCCACTCGTGATCTTTGTGCAAATGTGGCTTTTATCTCTCAAATAGAGCCTAAAAATGTCAATGATGCTTTTCTTGATGAGTTTTGGATGATAGCTATGCAAGAGGAGCTAAATCAATTCGAGCGAAGTAAGGTTTGGGAACTTGTCCCAAAATCTAGCAATCATTCCATTATTGGAACAAAATGGGTGTTTCGTAACAAACTTAATGAAGATGGGTTAGTGACTCGTAACAAAGCCCGATTGGTTGCTCAAGGCTATAACCAAGAGGAAGGCATTGACTACGACGAAACCTATGCTCCGGTTGCACGGCTTGAATCCATTCGTATGCTTTGTGCCTTTGCTTGTTTTAATGACTTTAAGCTCTTTCAAATGGATGTCAAGAGTGCTTTTCTAAATGGTATTATTAAAGAGAAAGTTTATGTTAAATAACCTCCCGGCTTTGAAGATTTTCAATTTTCTAATCACGTGTTCAAACTCCACAAAGCCCTTTATGGCCTCAAACAAGCTCCCCGTGCTTGGTATGAGCGCCTTAGCTCTTTTCTTGTTTCTCACAATTTTTCAAAGGGGAAAGTTGACACAACACTTTTTATTAAATCCCATAATGGCACTCTCTTATTGGTTCAAATTTATGTCGATGATATTATTTTTGGTTCTACTAACAACACACTTTGTGTAGAATTTGCTAAAGTTATGCAGGAAGAGTTTGAAATGAGTATGATGGATGAACTTTCCTTCTTCTTGGGGTTACAGATCAAACAAGGGCCCAAAGAAACCTTCATAAATCAAGCAAAATATACAAAGGACCTCCTCAAGCGTTTCGACCTTGACTCATCCAAATCAATGAGGACTCCTATGGCCACAACGACAAAGCTTGACAATGATGAAGACGGCACATCGGTCGACATTCGTAAGTATAGAGGTATGATCGATAGCTTACTTTATTTAACTGCTAGCCGTCCTGATATCATGTTTAGTGTTTGCTTGTGTGTACGATATCAAGCCAATCCAAAGGAATCACACTTGTGTGTCGTTAAGCGCATTTTTCGTTATCTCAAAGGCACCATTAACATGGGTCTTTGGTATCCGAAATCCTCATCCTTTGAGCTTTACGGCTTTTCGGATGCGAATTTTGCCGGATGCAAGATTGACCGAAAAAGCACTAGTGGCACATGTCAATTCCACGGGAAGTCTTTGGTATCGTGGTTTAGTAAGAAACAAAATTCTGTTGCTCTTTCCACCACTGAGGCCGAGTATATTGCGGCTGGTTGTTGTTGTGCACAAATTCTTTGGATGTCACAAACACTTTTCGATTATGGCATTTCTTATTCTTGCACCCCTATTAAATATGATAACACTAGCTCAATCAATCTCACGAAAAATTCGATTTGTCACTCACGCACGAAGCACATTGAAATTAGACACCATTTTCTTCGTGACCATCAACAAAAGGGAGATATTCGTCTTGAATTTATTGATACTACCTATCAGTTAGCCGATATTTTCACCAAACTGCTCCCGAAAGATTGCTTCACCTTCTTTTGCCATGAATTAGGCATTTTATCCTTTGATCCATAATCCCTTTCGGTCGGCACACCGACGGTATACAGCGGTATACCGACGGCATGCCGTTTTTCGTTTCAGAATTAGGTTCTATTTCGAAACTCGGCATACTGTCGGTACACGTCGGCATACCGCCGGTATGCCGGATGGAGGCGGACAGGATTTCAAATACAGCTATGGGCCCATTTTATTTCTCTCTCCCCTTATTCCTCTCAACCCTCATTAAATTCACTCCCATCCATCTCTTCCCTATTAATTACTCTCTCTTCTTTCAACTTCTCAACATCCCATCACAATTAATACCCATCTCTTTACCTCCTCTATTTACTCCTCTTTTTACTCCACTTTCCAACCCACTACCTATTCCTATTCCCCATTACTTTCATCCGTTCCCAACACACCCTCCCTTCTTCAACCTCCAACCTTTCATCTCCCTACCCATCTATTAAAATCCTATTTTTCCTATCCCTTCTCCCTACTCTCTCATCCACTCCAAAACCCTAACCTTCCTCCATGGCAAATCCAAAACGTCCCCGCTCCTCCTCCTCCTCTTTCTTCAACCCTTTCATCCCGGTGGCTCAACCTCACGGGTATGACCAACGGGTCTTTACCAATTCCTTGGCGGTCGAGCTATGGTTCCAACACTTCGTTCATCACAATGTTTTCAAGGGACGGGCGATAAATTGGAACCTCTTCCCCGGTCACGTCTCCTTATTTGACGAGGCCGGCCTCTCCTCTCTCCTTCGGCGTCAAATACCCGTCTACCCCGCTGCCGTCGGTCTATTCTATTGCAACTTGGTCCCGGACGACGACCACCCCGCCATTCAGTCCGTGGTAAATGACCGTCACTTCCGTCTCACGTCTCGGGACATCGGGCACATCCTCGGCATCCCGGACAAAGGGGAAGCCTTGCCATCATTGGCTGCTCTTCACTCCTCGGCGACGTCACCCTTCGACGAGTTCTGTCGTATCATCTGCAAGGGCCCCAACCCTCCTGCCATCCCGACCCTCTCTGCATAGCTGGAGCCATTTTACTTCGAGCTCCATAGAATAGTGTGCCATACACTCTTTCCTAAGGACGGGAACTACGATGCCATTATCGGCGATGCCCTCGTCTGCATGTATTATCTTTATGCCCGAAAGCCCTTCTCATTCCCGAAGACTCTCCTTCTTCTCTTCCGGTGTGTCATGCCCGCGGGAAAGCAGAAACTCTACTACGGCTCCCTTATCACTCTCCTTCTGGAAGCCCGGCAAGTTGATCTATCTCTTTGCTCCTCGGATGGCGTCCCTTCCTATCTTGCTGTTTTCCGTTCCCTTAGTGGCGCCTCTACTTCACGTACCTCGTCTTCCCAAGAGCAACCGGCATCCACTCCTGCTGCTCCCACATCTACTCCTCCTGCTTCTGGCCGATACATGCCGCTGACTCAGCAGCACTTCGACATGCGCATGGCCTAGGAAGAGGAACAGATGAGGGCTCATACTCGTGGCCTTGGGAATCTGATTCAAGCCCGCTTTCATGATCAAGCTTACTTTATCCAGTGCACCATACAAGACCGGGACATGTATTTGGATCTCAATCTCCAAGATCCTATGTACCAGGGTTCGTGCTTCTCTGATTCCAATGCCTATGGGTTCATGTACCCGGACGGCATTGATCCTTATGGTGCCTTTCAGCAAGCTCAGGATGGTGGTGACGATCCGGCGGACGAGTAGGGGTGTCTTCCCTTTGGGTGATGGTCTAGAATAATGTGTGGTTTAGTTATGTGTGTTTGTTTGTTTTTATTTCTGTCTTTTGCGGTCCTTCGGGGACCTTTGTGTGGTTGATCCTAGTACTTTGCAGTCCTTCGGGGACTTGGGTTATGTTTATCTCTTGATATCAAACTCTCGTGGGGAGAGTCGTTTTATTTGTCTTTTGTAGTAATGAACGTCTTGCATGTATTAAGCTATCACTTTCATATATAAATACATGCTGTTTATTCCATACTCTTGTTCTCATTATTGCAATTTTTTTTACAATATTTGTTTTTCTATCTTTGACTAAGTGACAAAGGGGGAGAAAACGTATTGAGGGGGAGTTGTCCTCCAACGGGGGAGCTACTCCCTGAAGATGCTATCTCTCTATTTTGTCAATTATCAAAATGGGGGAGATTGTTGGCACATTTTATTTTGATTATTAACAGCATCTTCGGAGTTTAGTTTTCTGCGTCTTCAGATACATATCCTCTCAGAAGCTCAACTCATAAAGTCTTTCCGTTCAAGAGCATCCATCCTTCGCATCGAAGATTGAAGCAGCTACCGGCGCTCTTTGCATAAGATGGCGTCCTCCTGCTTAGAGTCTTCGTGTCTGTACAAGTCTAGGTATATCTGTAAACACCTAAGGACGGATGACAAGTAAAAGAACAAGTCAAAAATCAAATACCTACAGAGCGGCATACCGGCGGCATGCTTCGGCATACCGGCGGTATACCATTTTTGGAGTCTAGAAAGTTGCTGTGACAAATTATCGGGATACCGGCGGCATGCTCCGGCATACCGGCGGTATACCGATTTTTGTGTCCAGAAAGTTGCTGTGACAAATTGTCGGCATACCGACGGCATGCTCCGGCATACCGATGGTATACCATTTTTAGCGACCCAAAAGTTGCTGTGACAAATTGTCGGCATACCGACGGCATGCTCCGGCATACCGACGGTATACCGTTTTTAGCAACCCAAAACTTGTTGTGACAAATTGTCGGCATACCGACGGCATGCTCCGGCATACCGGCGGTATACCGAGTTTCAAATATTTTGTTTTTGAATTGCTCTGACTAGTATTAATGGCCACATTTAATGCTCTCAAACGGTCCTTAATACGACCGTTACTATTCGGCCGGTATACCGACGGTATGCCGCTGCATACCGACGGCATGCCAGTCTGCCCGTATTCAGAAGCATTAAATGCCTCCAACTCTTGGTTTCTCTATAAAAGAAAGCCCTCTCTCTCTTGAGGACTTTACCAACTCTAGCCACAAATTTTTCAACAACCAAGAGCTCCACCATTAATACTCTTCAAGCTTTTAATTGTCATCCTCTCCCAAAGTGATAGAGTATTTAAGAGTTGTAAATTTCGATCTTCACGTGTTAGAAGATCAACAAGTTTCTCTTCTCATTTGTTTTGAAGTTGGCGAGCCTTCGTAAGAAAACTCGTGTGTAGAAGTTGGCGAGTCTTCGGATCCAAACTCGTGTTGAAGTTGGCGAGTTCTCCGGATCCAAACTCGTGTGTACTATTTGACTAAATAGTGGATTTAAGCCGGAGAGAGTTCCAGGACTGGATTGCCTCAAGCGAGGATACCAGGATACATCTCGTGTTTGATCTTCTTACTCTTTACTTTTATTTGTCATATATTGCTTTTGTTGCACTAGTTATTTTTATTACCCTATTCACCCCCCCTCTAGGGTTCTACACGTATCTGTAAGGGACGAAAGGATGTGCTACAGGCCTTGAAGCTCCAAGACTGTGGCTTCTAATTCTGTCAGAGAGGCCTCTACCGCATTCGCTTGTGCCTCATATCTCTGGTACTTGCGCAATGCCACTAACTGGGCTCCTACTGCAGATCGAACCCGCCTAAACATTTGGTTTTGCTGTAAGACAACCTCTATACCGCATTTTAACATGGCGAATGGTGCCTAGAATGAGATTGGCGTAATAATTATTGGCGGCCATGGCCATCAGAGTCATCGGAGATATCGCGATAGAAGGTCCCGGAACAGCGGTCGCCGCTACTACATGACTAGAAAGTATGGTGGAGACAGGTGGTGCCATGACTGGGACGGAAGCCATTAATGGAGCAACGATATTAGTTCTTGACGCCATCTGATCTAGCCCTGGCATCGCTGGTTCAGGAGTAATCCCATGGATGACTGGCTCTTAAGTAGGCTCTCCTACTGGCTCTTCAACAATCTCTGCAACTAACTTCTGGACAGCCTTATTGGCTAGCTCTTGAGCCGTGATTAGCTCAGCAACGGTCTCCGTAACCAACTTTTCAACGGACACCTCGACCGACTCCTTGATGTTCTCCTCAATCGGTTCCTCAGCAACTGGCTTGTCAGCAGTCTTCTCAACAATCGGTTCAGCAGTGGTCTTCTTGACTGGTTCTTCATCTGCTTTTTCGATAGCTACATTGGCAGATTCCTCAACAACCGGCCCTTCAACAGTCTTTTCGGTCTTCTTGACCGAACTTTCAATGGTTTCTTCGATGGGCTCGTTAGCAGCCTCCTCGATCGCCATCTCAGTGGCTGTATCGACCGATGCCTCAATGACCAGCTCATCAGCAGTCTCCAAGACCTGCTCTTTTATGGTCTACTTGGCTGATGCTTCAATGACCATATTAGCCAGCTCTTCGATAGCCTTCTCGGCCACTTTCATAATGACCTCATCGACCAACTATTCAAGGTTCACCTTGATCGGTTCCTCAATAGTTTGGCCGTCTAACTCTTTAACAGCCTCTGTTGTTAACCTTTCGGCGGTCTCTTCGACCAGTCCCTGGTGCGGATCTCTGATATCTTCGGAGGCAATTCATCGACTGCTTGATCCTCCTCACCTCTCAGAATCTCTGGGTTCTCTTCAGTCGCTTCCTCAGTATAAGGACAGTAAAAGAACCTTGGACAGTGCCTTCAGTATCCTCAGCTATTCGGCTCATTACGGATACATATTCTGGTGTCATGCCTTTGGCCACCGCAAGACCGATCCCATGTATCACAACGGGCTCATCCGCAATTAGCTCCATAAAAGCCTTTCGCTGATGTGAAGCCATCAACTCCGAGAAGTCATGAGTCTCATACTCGAAAGGGGAAGGAGGAGAAACATTTTCCAAGTCAGCAGCCTAAGTAGCTGCAGTCGTCGGATTCCCCTATGGAACACGAGTCTCCTCGGTCCTCGCAACCGTAGGCACCTCAACAACCGAAGGACCTTCGGCAAGCAAAAGGATGGTAACTCTAACCGCCGGACGCAACAGCTCCCAAAGGGGAACCCCAGGGGCAGGCTCCTCAAAAGTTCCCTGAGTATCTCCAACCATCCAGACTTCCTCTTCGCCTGCACAAGTAAAACAATAATAAGCGAAAAGTCTGGAATAAAAACTATAATAAAAAGACTGAGGTATACTTATGAAGAAGATTTAATAGGCAGAGTATTCTGCCATGGCAAAGAACGTCGCATGGATCCATACTGCTTGGGTACACCCCGCTTGGTTCTCTTGGCAGGAGAAGAAACGCCTCCGAAGGAGCAAAACGTTTTGACGAAGTAGTCAAGGGTGTTGCATCCTCTCTTCTTTCCCGGAAGGTACTAGAACCATCCCAGGATCTGCCACCCGATGACACGAGCTCTTGGAGATGCGCAAGGGCCAACTGAGGTGCCTCCAACTTTGTCTTCTTAATCAGACTCTGTTCTCGATCATAGCCCAACGAGAAGTTATTTGCCAAACAATGAAACTTCACGATAGAATACAAGATATGGGTCTCTCCGTGCATCGTAGGAATTAAATTTTTCTCCAGTGCACTCAGTATTGTAATAATACCACGCACGGGTGCCGTAAAGCAGACTTCCCTTATAACCAAGACAAGAGCTTGGGTTGTTCATCATCGTCTGACTATAGTCGAACTGTCTTGCAAACCGATTCAGAAATAGGGCTTCAGATACACCCAGTTCTGATTTCGGTACACTAAATGTGAGGGACAAATGGACTGTAGCCAATAGAAAGCACCGAGAATCAGATCACACTCATCTCCGCCCTGGTCTGTAAGTACTTCGTCTGCGAGGTAACCCATGTAAGAGGGTGAAACCCTGATAAAATCATAGCCATCCAAGCGGCCTAGCATTCACCTAGAGATGGGGACACCCTGATGGAGCCATTTTGCTTGATAATAGTTACGCAGTGTCATATCCCCCTCCTCATAACAATCGATGGTGTTAGGTACTATCAAACCTGAACGATGTAACGCCAACCAAGCCATCAAATAATGGTATAGGAGTTCAACCCGAGGGAATTTGCTATTTCCCCCACGATGCTCTATTATTTTCCTCGAGAGTTCCCGCAAGCCTCGCAGGGTATTACACACCAAAGCCGGGAGCAAAGCCAGCGAATGTTTAAAGACTAGCTTCACAGCCGGTAGAATGAGTTTCCAATTGATCCACGCCACGGATCCAGAGCCTCTAGGAACTGCGGCTTTCTGCAGCCATATCATCAGAAAAGCAGTCAGCGCCACTTTCGGGCTCAAAGCTGTTAAGTATTGAAAAAAATAGTTATGAACGATGGAAGTAGATTTTCCCTTAACATCTACTGAAGGAGCATATATCCCCACTTCGACCATCATAACTTCTACTTCGTCAGTGGTGTACGCCCTACGCATGGTAAAATGGACTGTCCCCTGCTCCGACAGTTGTTGATCGAAGATATAGTTCTTCTAAGCAAAAATATTGGGATGAGTCTTCGCAGAGTCCTGGCGTACACACACCCGATGATGGCAAAGAAGTTCTTTTTACACTACCATCATTTCAGGAAACTTATTCTCCAGCTCCAATGACTCCTCTTTGCTAGGAGTATATTCCTCATACAGTTTTTTTACCCCAGGACAGGTTCGAGATGGCGTACATCTCTTGGAGGGCCAACCCCATCTCTTCGTGCGGAGTATAGAAAGTCCCAGTGTGGTGATTATACATCTCCAATAAAGTCACGTCAACATATGAAGACAAAAGCAACCCTTCGTATTTGAAGAAACGCTTCGAACAAATCATGACGAATTTTAGTCTTAAAAACGAGGAGTTATCATTACTTTTAAATGAAACGACGGATATAAAGTAATAATGCTGATGGTTATTTTCTGACGCCAGCCTGTCAGCGACCTACTGTGCACTCCTAGTAACACGTGTTATTTCATGATTCTGTTCAAAGTATTCCAAACTTGTTCAAATTTGAAAACCTTGAAGGGGGTCTTGTAGAAGCATAAAAAAGTACAGAAGACGTCAGAAGCGCAGGAGACACCTAAATTTTTACGCACTTCAAAACTCGTACTATAAGAAGACTGCATAAAGGAAAATTCTTTATTAAAATTATGTTTACAAAGGATCTATTACAGACTTTTCATGATTACATATAAAGACTAAAACGTAAAGCACAACCTACAAGTGCGCAGTCTTCAAAAGAAACGTCCAGTCCCCAAAAGCGCAGCAATGTCAGAGCGAATCACTTCCTTGTCAAAGCAAGCCATTTCTTAGTCAGACATGGAGGAATTCTAATATGCTAATAAAGCACCTATTGGCCCAAGCAAGGGCACATCTCCTGCACGAAACTCACAACCCAACATGTGGCTCTTCCAGCCTAACAGGCCATACAGCTCTTCCCACTCCAATATGGCTAATGAAGCCATTATTGCCACGCCCCAGAACCAGAATACTAGAGAGCAGAGGATAGACACACCCATCTACGTACATCGAAGTACAACCCACCTCACAATACGGTCACGGCTGTCTAGATGCATGAGGGTTAAACTATAATCCATCAGTCTCTATGGTCAGGAACAAGCCTAGTGTCTCAATCTCAAGCAAGCAAATAAAAGTTACAAGATGTTAGATCATCAGACATACAAAGTAAGGCGTTCCAAACATTGCATATTTAAATGATCATGAAGCTAGTCATAAAAAATGTGAAGACTAACAAGAGTTTAAGTCATACATGATCAACCTTTGTATTTGCCAATCATGTAACAGTCCTTAGGCAGAGAGAAATTTAAGTTTCAATACGAGCTAACACTTATTCGGCGGCTAAACGTCTCAAAATAATAATTTATAATAGAGTGGGAGAGCAAAATAAGAAATCCACTTGTTGCCAAGATTACTTTTGGTGTTCACTATCTGGCTGATAAGCAGAAAGATCCTCGGATATCACTCCAAAATTTGGCCATACAAAACCAACTGGGTCAGACCCCAGAAAGTGCCACAAGGGAGGCTTCATTAAGGAACTAAAACCAGCAGATAATAAAATAAAAGAATAAATAAATGAACAAGCTTAAATGATAAGAAGACAGGGTTAGAATAAAATAATAGCTTGCATTAAGAGATGGAATATAACTCCCATGCTAATCACGAACAAGCATTCAGGCACAGCCAATCAAGTCCTACGGCTTGCTATCATTAGCTAATTAGGGTTATCACAGGCCTAGTTATTAGCAAGATGCAATGAGATATTTTTGCAGTCATAAGCCCTGCAGCTATCCAGGCGAGGTGATTTACAAGAGTTATCAAGATTACTGGTGTACTTTCAGTACTTATGTTTTCAAGAAGTGCCCCACATGACAGTGGGCTGGAAATGTGCTCTACTTGTCGGTAGGCTATAAGTCCTCAGATGTGGTCGGGATAACGGGATCGCCTGTAACTGGAAAAATCTTACTATATGAACTACTTGATCAATCTAGTCATTAACCTAGTCAGATTCATTATGAATTCCTGACCGTGGTAACCAGGAATCCATGTCCTAGACATGATGTAAGACGAGACAGGTAGCTTGTACAGGCACAATCAAGAAAATCAACCACGGAGTCAAGACAAGAGTTACTTAGCAAGTTAGGGTAGTTGTCGCAACAATCGTTCAAGATTATACATGTCATGTTAGGTTACTTGTCATGTCAAGAGTACTTATCTAGAGTGCGCCTCGACGAACCACTTATCAAGAGTTATCAAGACGGGTTCATATTATCATGTTCAAGTCAAGTTCAAGTTACTATCTCAAGACTATCAAGTGTCAAGTTGGGTCATCGCAATTTAGGCCAAGTATAGAAAAAATATGCAAAAAAGATCGAGAACACCCATGTGTGATTAAAACTATAAGTCATATATGAACTCTGATTAAAGTGAGACAGAAAGATTCTTGAAGCCAAGATAAAGATCTACAACTTTTATGTTTTAAGTTTTTCAAGATTCTAGCTATAAAATAGCTTAAACGGGCAAAAACAGTCATTTAGAGTGATTCGCACATGGGAAAAAGGCGCATGGCGCAAGGTGCAAGGCGTGCAAGGTGCAAGGTGCACGAGGTGTAAGGTGCACGAGGTGTGCGAGGTGCAAGGTACACGAGGTACAAGTTGCACGAGGTGTGCGAGGTACAAGATGTACAAGGTGCGTGAGGTGCAAGGTGCGTGAGGTGCAAGATGCGTAAACTAAAAGGTACACGAGGTGCAAGGTACACGAGGTGCAAGGTGTACGAGATGTGCGAGGTGCAAGGTGTATGGACCAAAAGGTGCACGAGGTGCAAGGTGCACGGACCAAAAGGTGCATGAGGTGCAAGGTGCGTGAACCAAAAGGTGCGCGAGGTGCAAGGTGCGCGGACCAAAAGGTGCGTGAGGTACGCACGAGGTGTGCGAGGTGTCGTCCCTACCAGCAAGCTTTTGGCCATGGAGTTTTAGAAACTTTCATTGTCCATAACTTGGGATAAAGGACTCAAAATTGGGCAAAATAAAGGTCTAAACTCAATGAAATTGAATTCTCTACAACATGGAACAAGTAGAAAAATAACAAAGTTTAAGAGATCAAAACCAAAAAAACCGAAGAAATATAAACTTAAATATACAAAAATGTAACCATCAAAATCAAAATCTTTAAGTTCTAAAGAGGCTTAGAATCAAGCAAGGAAGACAATATAACAATAAAATTTGAGGTCCATCATGAAGCAAGTTTGTCACGCCCCAGAACCAGAATACTGGAGAGCGGGGGCAGACATAGCCAGCTACGTATAATGAAATGGAATCCACGTCACTATACGGTCACGGCTGTCTAGATATATGAGGGTTTAACTACAATCCAACAGTCTCCTATGGTCAAGATCGAACCTATTGTCTCAATCACAAGCAAGTAGTAGCAGTCACAAGATATTAGAGCATCAATATACAATAGTAAGGCGTCCCATACATTACATATTGGATGATCATGAAGCTAGTCATACAAAATGTCAAGACTAGCAAGAGTTTCAGTCATACATGATCAACCCTAGGATTTGTCAATCATGTTACAGCCCGTAGGCAGACAGTAAATAAAGGTACAATACGAGCTAACACGTGCTCGTCGGCTAAACGCCTCAAAAGAATAATTTTACAATAAAGTGGGAGGACAAAGAAACCCACTCGTTGCCCTGGTTATGCCTGGTGGTCACCATCGGGCTGGAAGACAGGTGGATCCTCTGTTGCAGCTCCGATATCTGGCCACACAAAACCAGCTGGGTCAGACCCCAGAAAGAGCAAGTGCCACAAAGGAGGCTTCACTTAGGAACTAAAACCAGCATATCATAAATAAATAGTTAAGGTAATTAAAAGATAGTGATAATAGCTGAGATAACAATAATATATTGAACACGGAGAAACCATTCAAGTAGCCAGACTGCAACCCTTAAACCAAACAAGGACCGGGGTTGCAATCCTTCGCCTGAATAGAAACCTGCCTCAATTACTATTGATAAGGTAACAAGACAATAAACGAAGAGAGGACATAGAACTGCTCCGGAAGCCAGGTTACAACCCTTAAACCAAACAAGGACCGGGGTTGTAACCCTTCGCCTGAACAGAACTGGACCCCTGATCTTTATTGTTAAGGCCAGTATAAATAATCATGGTATTGAAGTAAAGGTAAAACATGACGAGCATGACAGGGTGTTGCAATAAGACAATAAACGAAGAGAGGACACAGAACTGCTCCGGGAGCCAGGTTACAACCCTTAAACCAAACAAGGACCGGGGTTGTAACCCTTCGCCTGAACAGAACTGGACCCCTGATCTTTATTGTTAAGGCGGGCACAATAAGCAGGACGATATATGATAAGATAACCATGGAACTATTCAGATAGCCAAGTTACAACCCTTAAACCAAACAAGGACCGGGGTTGTAACCCTTCATCTGAACAGAACTTGGTATCCCATCATTTATCGATACAAGAAATCATGTCCTGATACAATCTTGTACAGGATCAGGATAAGACTAAGCTGGAATAAACTTCATCCAATCAATCACGGCCAATCAAGAGTACGGCTTGATACTTTTAACTAACTAGGGTTATCACAGGCCTAGTTACTAGCAAGATGCAATGAGATTATCCCAACAGCCACAAGCCCTGCAGACCATCCGGTTATCCGGGTCGAATGTCCGTTATGAAGGATGCAACACGTGACTGTGTGCTGGAAATGTGCCCTACTCGTCGGTAGGCTACAAGTCCACTTAATGCGCCCAGATAACGGGATTGCCTGTAGCTGGGAATCTCTTCATGACTACTGAATCATTCTAGTTAATTAGCCTTAGTCAATTTCAGTAGGTACCCCTGACCGTGGTACTCAGGGGTCCCCATCCTAGACATGATGCAAGACAGTACTGGTTTATTTGTACAAACGCAATCGTCCACGGTGTCCAGACCTTTCATACTTGTCATATCAGTTTACTTGTCAAGAGCGCGCCACCACGGGCCACTATCGTGTTCTATTCTTACATTATCATATTATCATGAATGAGAAAGATTGTATAAAATAACTAATAACATATTCTTGAAGCCAAGGAAAAGATCTACAACTTTCATGTTTTGAGTTTTTCAAGATTCTAGCTACAAAACAACTTAAACAGACAAAAACAGTAAATTCCTGCGCAATCGGCGCATGGGATTCCTGCACAAATCGGCGCATGAGATTCCTGCGCAATCGGCGCATGGGATTCCTGCACAAATCGGCGCATGAGATTCCTGCGCAATCGGCGCATGGGATTCCTGCACCAATCGGCACATGAGATTCCTGCGCAATCGGCGCATGGAATTCCTGCACAAATCGGCGCATGGGATTCCTGCACAAATCGGCGTATGGGATTCCTGCACCAATCGGCGCATGAGATTCCTGCACAATCGGCGCATGGGATTCCTGCACCAATCGGCGCATGAGATTCCTGCGCAATCGGCGCATGGAATTCTCACGTTGCGTTTTCAATACATGCGCGTAAGAAACCTACGCGCATGACACGCTCGGAGTTAAGGAATGCGTTGCCGGAACTTCACGGCGCATGGCCTCCCGGCGCATGGCCTCCCGGGCGCATGAGGTTCCCGGCGCATGGGATTCATCGTCCCCAAACAGCAAGTTCAGCCATGAAAGTTCCGAAAACTTGTAATGGCTATAACTTACTCATCCGGAGTCGAAATCAAGCGAAACAAAAGCCAAAACTGAATAAAATTGAATTCTCTACAACATAGAACCATTAGTTTTCAAAAATAACCAAGTTTTAGAGATCAAAACCAAGAAAAAAATAAACAAGAAGGAACTTAAAACTTAGATCTACAAAAATATAACCATCAAAACCGAAAACTTCCAGTTCTAAAGAGGCTTAGAATCTAGTAAGGAAGAGAATGGAACAATAAAACATGAGATCCATCATGAAGCAAGTTTGCACTTGCCTAAGCTCTCTCTCTCTCTCTCTCTCTCCTTTCTGGTAGGTGTAGAAGTAAATGTGGAGAAGAAGAATAATGAAGAGAGAGAAAGATGAGGGGTTAATAAATGGGGATGGTGGTGGTAGGTAGGGTTCTACCCTTGGTTCATGATGAACCAAGGCAACCCAAGTCTAGCCGAACCAACCCAAAACAAACCGAGCCAAGCCAAGAGATATGCAATACAAAATAAAATAAAATACGTACACGTATTCCAAGATACGTAATACGAACTACAGGCATTACAACTCTACCCACCTTAAAAGAATTCCGTCCTCGGAATTTAATCAAGAGGCTAGAATTGCAAGGACAAGCTATAATAATCGTAAGCTATAACAAGCAGTCTATCATGCAGTCATTTATTCAAGCAAGGAATTGAAAGCATAAGGCATAAGGAAGACATTATACCTTACGAGTCAAACAGGTCGGGATATCGCGATCGGATATCATCTTCATGCTCCCACGTTGACTCACCCAAAGAGTGATGACCCCAAGCAACACGGACTAAACTAATAGTCTTGTTCTTAAGTATCTTCTCTCTCCGGTCCAATATAGACAGGGGCCTCTCCTCATACGAAAGGTTGGTACCAACAACCAATTCCGAATGATCCAGGATGTGGCTCGGGTCCGGGATATACCGTCGTAGTTGAGATACATGGAATACGTCATGCACCTCACGTAGCGATGGTGGAAGAGCGAGACGATAGGATACATCACCTATTCGCTCCAGAATATCGAATGGGCCTATATACCTAGGACTAAGCTTTCCCCGTACGCCGAAACGAATGACAACACGGTTAGGCGAAATCCTCAGGAATACATGGTCGCCGACCGAGAATTCAAGGGGTCGCCGATGGGAATCGGCCCAATGACGCTGGCGATCTTGGGCAACTCGAAGATGATCTCTGACTCTCCTGACCACTTCAACGGTCTGAGCAATCATTTCCGGACCGAGCATCTGCCTCTCTCCGACATTATCCCATGCTAGCGGGGATCGGCACTTCCTGCCATACAATGCCTCGAACGGAGCCATCTGGATACTGGCTTAGAAACTGTTGTTGTACGAGAACTCCACCAGGTGCAGGTGATCTTCCCACGAACCACCGAAGTCGAGTGTACATGATCGCAACATATCTTCAAGAGTCTGGATCGTACGCTCCGACTGGCCATCTGTCTGGGTGATAAGCTGAACTGAACTTGAGGTGAGTTCCCAAACTTTCTTGCAAGCTACGCCAAAAGTGCGACGTAAATCTTGAATCTCTGTCTGAAGTGATACTGACTGGTACACCGTGCAACCTGACAATCTGCCGGAGATACATCTCCGCTAGCTGAGCCGTCGACTGACCAACTCTGAACGGGAGAAAATGAGCCACCTTCGTGAGCCTGTCTATGACAACCCAAATAGCGTCTCTGCCAGCCGGGGATCTAGGCAATCCAGTCACAAAATCCATGGTTACATGCTCCCATTTCCACTCGGGAATCGGCAATGGTTGAAGTAGTCCAGCTGGTCTCTGATGTTCAGCCTTAACTTGTTGGCAGACTAAACAACGAGAGACAAACCGGGCTATCTCCCTCTTCATGCCATTCCACCAAAAGTGCTGACGGATATCACGGTACATCTTCGTACCGCCGGGATGAATGGAATACTGTGAACTATGAGCCTCTGTCATGATCTCCTGTCTGATATCTCCACTGGGTACACAAAGACGCTTCCCATGTCGAAGTGTACCGTCTTCATGGATACATAACTCTGGTCTCCGTCCCGCCTCACACTCTGTTCTGAGTCGCTGAAGCTTGGAATCTGCTGACTGTACCATCCGGATCCTCTCGACTATAGTGGACTGAACTTGCATGCTAGCCATCAATGCCACACTAGAAGGAAGGACAACTTCTATACCCATCTTCTGAAGATCGGCTAACAGCTCTGGTTGCGCTGTTAGGAAATAAACTCCGGCTCTCCTGCTCAATGCATCTGCAACAACGTTGGCCTTTCCTGGGTGATACTGTAGGTTGACATCATAATCCACAAGTAGCTCTAGCCATCTCCTCTGACGCATGTTAAGATCCTTCTGGGTGAAAACATACTTCAGACTCTTGTGGTCGGTGAAGATCTCCACCCTATCTCCGTACAAGTAGTGCCTCCACAACTTAAGTGCAAACACTACTGCTGCCAGCTCCAAGTCATGGGTTGGGTAATTCCTCTCATGATCACGAAGTTGTCGTGACGCATAAGCTATTACCTTTCCATGCTGCATCAGAACACATCCTAAACCTCTGCCCGAAGCATCACAATACACTGAGAATCCTCCAGTTCCATCTGGAAGCGTGAGAATAGGAGCCGTCATCAAGCCTCGCTTCAACTTCTCAAAAGAATCCTGACATTCTGCTGTCCAAGCAAACTGCATATCCTTGCGGGTCAACTGGGTCAATGGCGCAGAAATTCGAGCAAAGTCTGAAACAAATCGCCGGTAGTAGCCGGCCAATCCAAGAAAACTACGAACTTCTGCAACTGTGCTAGGTACTGGCCATGTTTCAATGGCCACGATCTTCTGGGGATCTACCTCCACTCCTCCTCGGGTGATGATATGACCCAAGTACGAAATGCGATCGAGCCAGAACTCGCATTTACTAAACTTGGCATACAACTGGTGCTCTCTGAGAATCTGGAGGACAATTCTGAGATGATGCTCATGCTCCGCCTCACTCTTACTGTAGACCAGGATGTCGTCTAAGAACACAATCACGAACTGATCCAAATAAGGCATGAAGATACGATTCATGAGGTCCATGAATACTGCCGGCGCATTGGTTGCTCCAAATGGCATCACAAGGAACTCCCAATGCCCATATCTCGATCTGAATGCTGTCTTCGGGATGTCCTGCTCTCTGACTCTGATCTGATGGTATCCTGATCGTAAGTCAATCTTCGAGAATACTGCTGCCCCCTTGAGTTGATCAAACAAGTCATCTATCCTCGGGAGAGGGTATCTGTTCTTGATTGTCACTGAGTTCAAGGTACGATAATCAACACACAATCTGGACGTACCATCCTTCTTTTTCACAAGAAGCATCGGGGCTCCCCAAGGCGATCCACTAGCACGAATGAATCCCTTGGTTCTGAGTTCTTCAATCATCTTGTACAATATCTCTAGCTCTGACGGCGCCATCCTGTAGACTCTCTCTGACACTGGGACTGTCCCGGGAATCAGGTCGATGGTAAACTCGATCTCCCGCTCTGGCGGCATCCCTGGAAGCTCTTCTGGGAAAACGTCTGGAAACTCTTCGACTATCCGAGGTAACTGTACTGCTGCTACTGCCATCCGCAACACTGGAGGAGAAGGTTCAACTTCGCCTCGGGAGAAAGAAAACTCTGGCTCTCCGGAAATGCTAAAAACAACCCTGCCAATGTGGCAGTCTATCCTAGCATACTGGTCCCTCAACCAATCCATCCCTAAGACCACATCATAATCGGCCATCGGGAACTCTATCAATCTAGCGGGGAATTCTCTACCGCTAACTACGATCCGACACGAGGAAAACACTCTATCTACTCCCACAAGTCCGTTACCAGTAAGTATATTGAGCCTTACTGATAATGACTCGGGCTCCAATCCTACCCGTGTCGCAAATCGTGCAGACATAAATGAATGTGAGGCACCAGAATCAAATAATACTGAAGCTGGAAAGGTGTTGACGAGAATAGTACCTGCCACCACCTCACCTGGTGCTATTCCTTCCTCTCCCATGGTCAAAGCCAGCACTTGACCATGTCCTCTGGGTGCGGGTCCCCTCTGCTGAAAATTTCTCTGCCTGCTCTGGATCAGGGCTTGGGCTTGGGCATACTGCTGTGGTCTCTGCTGCTGGAATGCCTGGGCCTGCGTCGGCAATGGCCTCGGAAACGGGTACTGCAGCTGCTGCTGCTGGACTGGTACTGGCCCTCTAACTGAAGGACTAGAGAAAGCGGATGAACTCCCCCTGTTCGGGCAGTTCCCAACCCTGTGGTCCGGGGCACCACAAACCAAGCACAAACCCTGTGCTCTACGACACTCTGACACCACATGCCCTGGCTTCCCGCAGTGTGAACATCCCACTGCGGAAGACTGCTTCTGCTTCTGCTGCTGAGGGTGCGTCGGGGTGGAATGCTGAACTGACGTCACTGAGGCCGCCCGCCTCGGAGCTCCAATGGTCAAAGCCCTGGCTGCCGGGGCTGGTGCTGAAGACTGATTCATCTGGCCGTGAGATCGCTTCCGACCTCCGGTCCTATCCACGATCCTCTGGGATGTATACTCATGCCTCCGGGCTGCTCTCAACACTGCATCAAAAGTCTGATGCTTAAACTGCTCCACCGCCAATAAAATCTCTAGGTGGAGCCCCTGCTGGAACCGCTGGGCTCTATCGAACTCGGTTGCTACCAAGGTGGGAGCAAACCGACTAAGCCTGGAGAACTCGGCCGCATATCCATCGACCGTCCTGCCCATC
The DNA here is from genome assembly GCA_029216955.1 of Iris pallida. NCBI lineage: Eukaryota > Viridiplantae > Streptophyta > Magnoliopsida > Asparagales > Iridaceae > Iris > Iris pallida. The sequence continues at coordinate 22,790,549 of JANAVB010008599.1, forward strand.
TGCTTCAGATTGGTGAACCTCGTCTGTAGATCATACCGAGCTACAGCATCAAAATACTTGGTCTGGAATCTCTCCCTGAATACTGCCCATGAAATAGGGGCCACTAATCCATCGGCCTGCGCTGCCCACCAGCTGCGAGCAAGATCCAATAGCTGCAGGCGCACCACGGCCACCTTCTCGGCTTCTGGAGTCCTGGCTGCTTCTAGAATCACCTCTGTGTCCTGAAGCCATGCATCTGCAGCGATCGCATCTTCACTACCGTCGAAGAAGGGAGGGTTCAAGCGCTTGAAGCTGTTGGCCGCGCTATTACCCTGATGACCTCCTCTGGTCAAAGCGTCTGCTACCGCCTGGTGCAAGGCATCTCCTCGCCGATCCTGGGAAGCTAATAGCGTCCGGATGAGACCCACCAAAGTGCCATCATCATGCTCTGCTGGCTGGACGGGCTGAACTGGTGGTTCTCCTTCGGTGGGCACGACTCTGGAGGCTACTCCTGAATGCTGGGCTTGATCTCCAGGTTGCTGCTGGTCCGCGGGAGGTGCTCCGTCTTGCTGATCGGCAGGTTCAGGAACAATGCCGCTGAAGAAGACGACATAGAAAACAATAAGGAAGGACCAGGACAGATCAACGATACAAGCATGTGATCAGGTCAATATTTTCAGGGATCAAGAGGATACGAGTAGAGATCAAGGGAGAGTACTGATTGAGACATCTATTCGGTAAACCCTCACATATCTTGATTTACAAGACCTGCATGGGCCACCACTAAAACCATGTCACGCCCCAGAACCAGAATACTGGAGAGCGGGGGCAGACATAGCCAGCTACGTATAATGAAATGGAATCCACGTCACTATACGGTCACGGCTGTCTAGATATATGAGGGTTTAACTACAATCCAACAGTCTCCTATGGTCAAGATTGAACCTATTGTCTCAATCACAAGCAAGTAGTAGCAATCACAAGATATTAGAGCATCAATATACAATAGTAAGGCGTCCCATACATTACATATTGGATGATCATGAAGCTAGTCATACAAAATGTCAAGACTAGCAAGAGTTTCAGTTATACATTATCAACCCTAGGATTTGTCAATCATGTTACAGCCCGTAGGCAGACAGTAAATAAAGGTACAATACGAGCTAACACGTGCTCGTCGGCTAAACGCCTCAAAAGAATAATTTTACAATAAAGTGGGAGGACAAAGAAACCCACTCGTTGCCCTGGTTACGCCTGGTGGTCACCATCGGGCTGGAAGACAGGTGGATCCTCTGTTGTAGCTCCGATATCTGGCCACACAAAACCAGCTGGGTCAGACCCCAGAAAGAGCAAGTGCCACAAAGGAGGCTTCACTTAGGAACTAAAACCAGCATATCATAAATAAATAGTTAAGGTAATTAAAAGATAGTGATAATAGCTGAGATAACAATAATATATTGAACACGGAGAAACCATTCAAGTAGCCAGACTGCAACCCTTAAACCAAACAAGGACCGGGGTTGCAATCCTTCGCCTGAATAGAAACCCGCCTCAATTACTATTGATAAGGTAACAAGACAATAAACGAAGAGAGGACATAGAACTGCTCCGGAAGCCAGGTTACAACCCTTAAACCAAACAAGGACCGGGGTTGTAACCCTTCGCCTGAACAGAACTGGACCCCTGATCTTTATTGTTAAGGCCAGTATAAATAATCATGGTATTGAAGTAAAGGTAAAACATGACGAGCATGACAGGGTGTTGCAATAAGACAATAAACGAAGAGAGGACACAGAACTGCTCCGGGAGCCAGGTTACAACCCTTAAACCAAACAAGGACCGGGGTTGTAACCCTTCGCCTGAACAGAACTGGACCCCTGATCTTTATTGTTAAGGCGGGCACAATAAGCAGGACGATATATGATAAGATAACCATGGAACTATTCAGATAGCCAAGTTACAACCCTTAAACCAAACAAGGACCGGGGTTGTAACCCTTCATCTGAACAGAACTTGGTATCCCATCATTTATCGATACAAGAAATCATGTCCTGATACAATCTTGTACAGGATCAGGATAAGACTAAGCTGGAATAAACTTCATCCAATCAATCACGGCCAATCAAGAGTACGGCTTGATACTTTTAACTAACTAGGGTTATCACAGGCCTAGTTACTAGCAAGATGCAATGAGATTATCCCAACAGCCACAAGCCCTGCAGACCATCCGGTTATCCGGGTCGAATGTCCGTTATGAAGGATGCAACACGTGACTGTGTGCTGGAAATGTGCCCTACTCGTCGGTAGGCTACAAGTCCACTTAATGCGCCCAAATAACGGGATTGCCTGTAGCTGGGAATCTCTTCATGACTACTGAATCATTCTAGTTAATTAGCCTTAGTCAATTTCAGTAGGTACCCCTGACCGTGGTACTCAGGGGTCCCCATCCTAGACATGATGCAAGACAGTACTGGTTTATTTGTACAAACGCAATCGTCCATGGTGTCCAGACCTTTCATACTTGTCATATCAGTTTACTTGTCAAGAGCGCGCCACCACGGGCCACTATCGTGTTCTATTCTTACATTATCATATTATCATGAATGAGAAAGATTGTATAAAATAACTAATAACATATTCTTGAAGCCAAGGAAAAGATCTACAACTTTTATGTTTTGAGTTTTTCAAGATTCTAGCTACAAAACAACTTAAACAGGCAAAAACAGTAAATTCCTGCGCAATCGGCGCATGGGATTCCTGCACAAATCGGCGCATGAGATTCCTGCGCAATCGGCGCATAGGATTCCTGCACAAATCGGCGCATGAGATTCCTGCGCAATCGGCGCATGGGATTCCTGTACCAATCGGCGTATGAGATTCCTGCGCAATCGGCGCATGGGATTCCTGCACAAATCGGCGCATGGGATTCCTGCACAAATCGGCGCATGGGATTCCTGCACCAATCGGCGCATGAGATTCCTGCACAATCGGCGCATGGGATTCCTGCACCAATCGGCGCATGAGATTCCTGCACAATCGGCGCATGGAATTCTCACGTTGCGTTTTCAATACATGCGCGTAAGAAACCTACGCGCATGACACGCTCGGAGTTAAGGAATGCGTTGCCGGAACTTCACGGCGCATGGCCTCTCGGCGCATGGCCTCCCGGGCGCATGAGGTTCCCGGCGCATGGGATTCATCGTCCCCAAACAGCAAGTTCAGCCATGAAAGTTCCGAAAACTTGTAATGGCCATAACTTACTCATCCGGAGTCGAAATCAAGCGAAACAAAAGCCAAAACTGAATAAAATTGAATTCTCTACAATATAGAACCATTAGTTTTCAAAAATAACCAAGTTTTAGAGATCAAAACCAAGAAAAAAATAAACAAGAAGGAACTTAAAACTTAGATCTACAAAAATATAACCATCAAAACCGAAAACTTCCAGTTCTAAAGAGGCTTAGAATCTAGTAAGGAAGAGAATGGAACAATAAAACATGAGATCCATCATGAAGCAAGTTTGCACTTGCCTAAGCTCTCTCTCTCTCTCTCTCCTTCCTGGTAGGTCTAGAAGTAAATGTGGAGAAGAAGAATAATGAAGAGAGAGAAAGATGAGGGGTTAATAAATGGGGATGGTGGTGGTAGGTAGGGTTCTACCCTTGGTTCATGATGAACCAAGGCAACCCAAGCCTAGCCGAACCAACCCAAAACAAACCGAGCCAAGCCAAGAGATATGCAATACAAAATAAAATAAAATACGTACACGTATTCCAAGATACGTAATACGAACTACAGGCATTACAAAGTTGCACTTGCCTAGGGCTTGGTAGGTGGAAAGAGTAAATGAAGAAGATGAAGAAGTAATAAAAAATAATAGAGGAGAGATAGAGGAGTTGGTTTTATACAAACCATTCTCATCTCAAACCAAAACAAACCAAATCAAGCCAAGCCAAGTTGAACCAAATCGAATTAAACTAAGGCAATATTAAACCAAGACTAGGCTATGCAAGACAAGTCAAAATATGGATCACCTGACAAAAGTCAGAATTCTGTACACGTATACTAAAAATACGTATAGCGAAAAAATGAGTGTGACAATTATTGAGCAGGACAGAGCACAAACTGTGGCTCTACGGATTGGCAATCAATCCAAACTCGGTAGCTTAGACCTCGAAGACCTCCAAGATGTTGCTCAGGTTCGAACCCCTTATGCCAAACGTTCAAGTGCATCTCAAACCTTTGTAGTTGTTCTTCTATAAGACCGCAGCTTCTTTGAATGAAGAGATCTACAACCAACAACCGACTTATGCAAGGCCCATGGCGTCTGAAGCTAAGTCGGGATGGAGCATGACAGGGAAATGACTGGAAACTATGGGCAAGGTCACCCAAAAAGCTCTTCTTATATAGGGTATGTGGTCCAACCCACACGCCACGTGGCAGTCGATCAAAGGACTCTAGAGTAACGGAATGAATCTAAGGCTCAGCATAATAAATCTTATTTAATAGATTCATTTGACTAAATCTTGAGTGATCGCTTCTCGTGCCCCCTCCCCAAGTAGCATCAATTAAGACTCAGCCACTCAAAGGCAGTCATTAATTTTCTGAAGAGCATAATATTAACTTTGATGCTTCGTAAAAGCACAGCTCCCTCATGGTTACCCAGAAGTGTAGTCCCTTCACAGCTCCTTCATTGATCCCTCAGTTCTTTCCAGAAGCGCAGCAAGTTCATAGCTTCGTAAAAGCAGTCTCCTCATTGCACAAAAGTACAATAACTTTGTAGTCTCAAGAGCACAGTCTCCTCGTCGCCCAAAAGTGAAGTGATCGTGTTGCCTCAAGATCACAGTCTTACCATAGCCCAAAAGTGCAGCGACTTCGTTGCCTCAAGAGCAGTCTTATCCTCGTCCAAAAATGTAATGACTTCGTTGTCTCAAGAGCAGTCTCCTCGTCGCCCAAAAGCACAATAACTTTATCGCCCCAAGAGTAGTCTTCTCGTCGCCCAAAAGTGCAGTGACTTTATCGCCTCCACAACAGCCTTCTCGTCGCCCAAAAGTGTAGTATCTCGAACACTACCAAAAGTGCAGCTCGTATAGCACATAATTTCCCTACAACGTGGCATCATACCTTGTAGACAGTATGACAGTTGTATCTTCTCAGGTACAATTGGATTCAGTTTGGTGTATCTTTTTATATGTGATCAAATCTGATTTTATTTAAACTCGTCGATCTTGATGTAGCCTCCATGAACCGAATTCTGAGTTTTTTCCTGAATTCTTAAAATTTCTATTTTTTCTAAATTTTCTTAAATATTCAAAATCACAAATTTTGGTTTTGTAATTAGCTGAAGAAATATATTTTTTTCGATCGCAATATGTTATATATTTTATTTTCGGGTTATTGGCTTTTCAAAATGTTTTATTGAAAACTGTATAGGTTTGGGCTTATATAGCCAAGCAAATAATAATTACTTATTTTGAACTCTTCTTTCTAAAATGGGCTCAAACCATTAGTGTAATTTTCTTTATAAAATGATATGAATCGAGTTTTATATAAAAAATAATTAGACCATTTTATAAAAAAATGTAGATACTAATATATGTATTGGCCATTGGGCCTATTGGATTTCAACTAGTTTTCTGCCTAGAGGCCTAATAAATAGTGATTATTACATTTGAAAAGCTTATTTGTATGAGCTCGAGCTAAGTAAACTATTCTATATGTATTTTGGGCCAAAATTTAATTTTACAATAAAAATACTTTTGGGCTTGTTATTGGATTAATTTACATATGAAGGGATTTTCTCTAGAAATTGTTTCTTTTTGGGCTAATGGCCCAATTCATAGGAGAGCTTCTTGGAAGCTTCCTCTCACATGTTTGGGAGCATGTCATCACCATTATTTAATGGGGACTCCCATTTTCTCATTCACACAATCCTAATTCATTCCAAAGGGCATTGTGTTCGTGTCTGTGTCCACCCCATTTTCCGCCATCATTATTTAAATTTACATTTTATTCTTTCCGTGTCCGCATGCCAAACACGCCCAAAACCAACCCCTGTGTTGTGTCGACAGCCCGATGCGACACGCGCACCTCCTTCCTGCCCCTCCTCGTCGTTGTTGGGCATCCCATGTCCGCTGCCACTGACTGCTGTGTCGAGCCGCCTGTCCAGACCTGGCCTGACCCGACTTCCTCCTCCGCCTAGACCCCTAACCCTTGTCGTCCTTTCCATCGACTCAGCCACCAGATTTGGAACACCACCACGGCCGACTGGGCCGTCCCATTCACCACCCCCACCTTAACCTCACCACCGCTATATTCTCCAATCACCTGAGCCACCCTCGTCGTCACCACACTGCCACCACAACCGCCAAAACCACCGCTGCTGCCATACTCCCACAACCATCGATCACCCCCTATTCTTGACACCGCTACTATCACCATTTCCTATACTGCAACCCCCTACATGCATCACCACCTCCTTCCAACCCACTGCCATCGTCATCATCTTCTCCACTGCTCATAAATCTGATCTCCCCGGCCATTGCCCACTCACCATCGCATCCATCAAACACCTGCCATTGTCCAACCATCCAACTTCGGCCAAAACACCAAAACCCCCAAACAAAACCACCACAGCAACTTACCTCTGGGAGCCGTACCGCCTCGACGCCGTGGTGCATTGCCGTGGCGAGCCTCCATCGGCATCATCTGTCGCTTATTCGGCCGAGCTCAACGTAGGTTCGAGCCCCGACCTCCCTGCGATGTTCTTAGCCGTTCCGTGTCGATCTCATGTGCATCGACGAGATCCCACCGTCGACGATGCCTGAGCTCTGCCCCCTCTCGATCCTCGTCGTCGTGGTCGATTTTCTCTGGCGTGACCATGCCTGCCATGCTACCGCCCTTTCTCCAGGGCTCCATGTGTAAAACCCCTAAATTTCAACTAATTTTTTTAATTAAATTTAGTACTGATTTAAAATTTTGTATTGTATGTAGCGTAGTCATATTGTACGTCGCGCACCAATTTACATTTTCCGTATTTTGCTCGTCGAGTGCGAATGTGTGCGAGGTACACCTTTTCAAAAAAACGATTTTTGATTATGTAAGATTGATTTCAAAATAATATGTGATAAGTATTTTTATTATTAAAAGTTATGAGAAGAAGCGCGTCGAGATTTCCAAAAATAATAATTATTTAATTTTTATTTTATTGTATAAATATTTGTAGTAGTTAGGAAAACCATTATTTTATTGATACTAATTGTGTGCAAGATGCATGAAATATATTTCACGTCCCCTATGAATTTTTGAAATACTAATTATTTTGTCAAGAAAAAAGTGTTTCAAATATTTAAATATACACACCATTTTCGAAATTATTTTTAAATTAATTATAAAAAGATATTTTATTTAATTATTATACTTTAAGTTGTAGTTAGAATTATTGGTTTGGTTTAAATAGTTAATTTATGGATAAATATTTATCTATTGGATTTGTTTAGATTTTAAATAGATTCAAATTGGAACTTTATTTGGATTTGGATTTGATTATTTTAAAAAGAGAATTTAAATCTTTTCCTAATCCTATCCAAATGGGAATTCTCACATCCTATAAATAGGCAGGTACTCCTCCATTATTTCTCCATAAGCCAAAATTATTCCACAAATATTTCTACCACAAACGTGCCGTACATCATGTCCGTGTCCCCCTTTCCATCAACTATATTTTATTTCTAATACAAATACATTTATTTTTTGAGTCCGACAACCCTGGACCTCATCGTCGTCCTCGCGACCGACACTTGGACACGATCCCTAACCTAAGCAAAACCTAAGCCTACGACCTTGGCGTCCCTCTGCTGCCAGCCACCTCGCCATGCCCAGCGTCTCCCCAACCTTGATCCCCCACACCATCACGAAAGCCAGCCACCTACGCCGCCCCGACCACCGTAGGAACACCACCCAAACCACCCTACTGGCATCGCCACGACCACCGCCAAGACCTCTATCCCCTGTTTCCCGGCCAACTCCGGCCGGACAAACGTACTCGCCTCCGTTCACTGCCCACACCATCATCATCACCGACGACACCGCCATCAGCACAGCCCAGCCGTCACCACCACCACCATCAGCAATCTGACCATCACAGCCACCACCGGCTCCGGTCAACGTCCCAACCACCAAAACCCCGAAAACAAAAATTGATAACTAAACCAAAACCAACCACCGCTTACCTCCGTCGACTCCGCCGCGTTCCCGCCGGCTAGCCCCTCCACCGCGAACCCCGAGCTTCTCTCCATCACGACCGCCCCCGTCGCCATGCGGCGCTCACCATCCGCCGCCGCACACCGCTCCGATCCCGTTCCTCCGCCTTAGCCATCCTCTCGCCGCCGGCGTCCGTCCAGACCCGGCGATCGTCGCAACCAGCCTAGCCTCCACCATCCCCAGCCCATACCCGACCAGGACCCGCTGTGCCACCATGAGCCACGACCAGTACAAATCTTGGCCGTGTCTGTGCCACTGTGTGGCCGCCTCAGCGGGAGTCGATTCATGGCGGCGTCGGTGACTCACCCAATACCGAGCGTCGCCCTGTGCTCAGCATATCCGAATCCCTCCGCCACGAAACGCCACCGCGCCCAGCCTCTCCGGCGCATCACCGCCGCATGCGCCGAGCACCGCCTCAAAACCCCCTTTCTCTGCCTCCTTTCCCGGCCAGCGCGTCCGCCCCATCTCCGACCGCACTCCGCCGCCGGGCCGACCCCTCTCCGGCCGCCCACCGAGAACTCCCCAAACCCTCCGTCTCTCCTTCCCTCTCCCTCTCCCGTTCGCCTCTCTCTCATCTCTGACATCTTTTTCCTTCACCTTCTCCTTATTCTCTCACTTCCCTCACTTATTATCCTCGTGAACCGAAGAGAAATGATCCCCTTAGGCTTTAGCTGACTCTTCCCAATTATTTTATTTCTTTCACGATTTTTGTAACTTTATTTTTCTTCTTTCTATTACAGTTTTGGTATAATTATATTTTATTTCATTTACAGTATTAAGTATTAAATTAAATTACCTACAAACAATATGTACTAAGTATTAGTATTGCTATTGTTATACCAGCATTATAAAAATTAGGATATACCTAATATATGGTATTTATTTTTAACTGGGATACATTATAGATATAAATTGTATATTAATGAGTATTATTATTTTATTTTTATATATCATTAAATTTAATAATATTATATGGTATTTTAAAATTTGGTTTTCCTTGAAAATATTATTTCAATTTAATGTATAGCTTTCTGCCTATAGTTGTAATTTTAACAAACTTAGAGTTTCTATCTAAAAACAGTTTTATTATTTTTCAAGTATTTATCTAAAAACTATTTTTAGCTAATAAGAATATATTTTCGAGTATTATAAATAGCCTTCTAACTTTAAGTATTTTACTATGGACTCATGAAACTAGTTTTTAGCTTTTACAAATATCTTTCAAAAATTTGTATATATTATTATTTATTTATTTATTTTTCCAACTTTCTTCGATTTTTCTCCAACCCGTGACCAAGCCCATTATTGCTATTCCCTCGCCAATTTTGTCCTTCTTCCTGTCGACCCTAACTATTCTGACCGTCCCGGACATAATAGAACCGACCGTGCCGACATCAGAGGTCACCTTGTGTAGTTGTTACACCAAAGTCGCAGTTCATGCCACCATGATTATTGTAGTACACCAGGCGTACTAACAGGCAAGACACCTTGCCTTTACTGTTTAATTTCTTGCTCAATATCATGCATGTTTTTTTTACTTATTCTAGAAAATATAAATTGTACTTGCAAATTATTATATTTTAGTTGCATTTGGCCTAGAGTTAAGGGACTACCTTTGTTTGTGTCGCATTTATTGGCTCTGACACTTGTGTATCACGAGTCACGAGTCTCATATACATTTCGGACATACGTATTGACTGGCCATCGGTGCGCACATGCCGTGCGATAGGCAATAACTGCTAAATAGTTATGGTTGTCTAGAAGACTTAGCAGTTATTAAGAAAGTCGTGATGTGGATACAGCACGTGTAGTGCATGGGAAGGGTGAAGACAGTTATTAGGCACAGGGGCTTTCACACCTTTACCTACGTCTAGCTGCCATTTGTGACTCAGTCGAGAGCTAGTGGCCGTGCACTTATTTACTTTTTTCTAGATGCCACTAGTGCCTCGGTTGAAACACAAATGTGCCGTGCATTTACTTTCCACTAGCTGCTGTTAGTGACTCACCCAAGAGCTAGTGGCCGTGCATTTATTTTTCTCTAGATGCCCCTTAGCTCTCACTCGAGTGCTAATGGGCCGTGCATTTACTTTTCTCTATACGCCACTAGTGCCTTGGTTGAAACGCTAACGTACCGTATTTCTAGCTTCGGGAGCCCTTGTGTGGAACGTTGTCTTCAAATTGCATGATCACATAGAATGGTTAAGGACCTTTATTTTAGTAGTCACATATACTTTTCTGTTGAGCTTTATTTATTCAGTTATTGGCATGATATTATGTGTCTTGTTACGTTCCTCTGAGGACCTGGTTATCTCGCTAGGTGTGTGCTATTGTCTTTCGCAGGTGCTCTAGCTCTAGCTGTGATTATCGCCATTTCTTCGAGGATGATTGCACTTGGATCGTCTTCGCTTCGCTCGCCAAAATTATTCTTTGTATATCATGTATTTCTTTACATAGTTGGTAGTGGATTTGTCTCCGCCCAACTATATGTACGAATGACAATTCATAGTTGATTATATGATATCTTTTATTCATTTATTTTGTGTGGATGAGATTAGTAATGGTTCTACTGCATTTTACAGCTTATGTATACATACAAGGCCCATGTACTTCGTATGTATACAGCTGGCATGTCTACGTACTTAGTCCTACGTATATTGGGACTGGGGCGTTACATGTTTTTGTGGTGGCCCATGCAGGTCAAGATAAATTGTTTGGTTACTTTACCGTACCAAGCAAGCCTGCGTATAGGATTAGAAGTCTAGGGTCTCATCCACATACTTGACTCTTTCCTAGATTTTATCTACCGTTTGACTCATCGACTGTATCTTGCTTGATTCCTTCTAACAAAATTCTTATCTTTCCTTCGTGCCTGCTAGAGATTGACCCTACTAGATAGATGTCCCAAACACCCTTAGCTTAATTCTTTAAGTTGGGTAGAATACCCCACGACCTGACACACCCTTAACTATTAAGGAAATACAAATAGTATTATCTAGACCATAGAGACTAGAGGAATTTAACCCATTTGGTCAACCAAGCCTTGGTCAATAAAATCGTAGAATGATGGTATAGGAATAAACAAGACTTAGATCCTTGTGACTCGTAGACTATTCATATTGTTTTTATTCATCTAGCATCGTGCCTATATTTTTACTTTCTAAACTAATGATGCTAATGTAGCCTAGTTTTTGCAGGCTAAATTTTTATCAAGCTTGTTCATGACATATGTTATTGGATGCATCCACTAACGTATTATCTACTCAGAACCGGTGCATGATGGTCTGATCAACCTAGTGCACTTTGGTTCGCTTTTTATCAATCGTTTGCGTGGATGGGGACATAGCTAAACTTGTCCTCTAGAGTCCCATCCGTGACTGCCTTGGCAACTCCTTTTGAAATTTTTGATCGTCCTTGAACCACGTACTCGTACTCGATAATATCGTCATTCGAACTCCTTATTGCTTTCGCCTTCTCCTATTTTAGAAGGACGAAGGCGTTATACTAGAACTTCCTCTAGCCTTCCCATCAAGTATGACCATACCGTATTATTTTATCTATGATCTAGATCGTGAATTCTTACGGCTTGATTTGTTATAGATTGTTTTCCATCGATACCCCCTTGTGTCTTCTCACCCCCTACGAATTCTTAATTTCGAGGACGAAATTCTTTTAAGTTGGGTAGGATGTAAAACCCCTAAATTTCTACTAATTTTTTTAAATTAAATTTAGTACTGATTTAAAATTTTGTATTGTACGTAGCGTATGCATATTGTACGTCGCGCACCAATTTACATTTTCCGTATTTTGCTCGTCGAGTGCGAATGTGTGCGAGGTACACCTTTTTAGAAAAACGATTTTTGATTATGTAAGATTGATTTCAAAATAATATGTGATAAGTATTTTTATTATTAAAAGTTATGAGAAGAGGCGCGTCGAGATTTTCAAAAATAATAATTATTTACTTTTTATTTTATTGTATAAATATTTGTAGTAGTTAGGAAAACCATTATTTTATTGATACTAATTGTGTGCAAGATGCATAAAATATATTTCACGTCCCCTATGAATTTTCGAAATACTAATTATTTTGTCAAGAAAAAAGTGTTTCAAATATTTAAATATACATACCATTTTCGAAATTATTTTAAAATTAATTATAAAAAGATATTTTATTTAATTATTATACTTTAAGTTGTAGTTAGAATTATTGGTTTGGTTTAAATAGTTAATTTATGGATAAATATTTATCTATTGGATTTGTTTAGATTTTAAATAGATTCAAATTGGAACTTTATTTGGATTTGGATTTGATTATTTTAAAAAGGGGATTTAAATCTTTTCCTAATCCTATCCAAATGGGAATTCCCACATCCTATAAATAGGCAGGTACTCCTCCATTATTTCTCCACAAGCCAAAATTATTCCATAAATATTTCTACCACAAACGTGCCGTACATCGTGTCCGTGTCCCCCTTCCCATCAACTATATTTTATTTCTAATACAAATACAGTTATTTTCCGAGTCCGACAACCCCGGACCTCATCATCGTCCCCGCGACCGACACTTGGACACGATCCCTAACCTAAGCAAAACCTAAGCCTACGACCTTGGCGTCCCTCTGCTGCCAGCCACCTCGTCATGCCCAGCGTCTCCCCAACCTCGATCCCCCATACCATCACGATAGCCAGCCACCTACGCCGCCCCGACCACCGTAGGAACACCACCCAAACCACCCTACTGGCATCGCCAAGACCACCGCCAAGACCTCTATCCCCTATTTCCCGGCCAACCCCGGCCGGACAACCGTACTCGCCTCCGTTCACTGCCCACACCATCATCATCACCGACGACACCGCCATCAGCACAGCCGAGCCGTCACCACCACCACCGTCGGTAATCTGACCATCACAGCCACCATCGGCTCCGGTCAACGTCCCAACCACCAAAACCTCGAAAACAAAAATCGATAACTAAACCAAAACCAACCACCGCTTACCTCCGTCGACTCCGCCGCGTTCCCGCCGGCTAGCCCCTCCACCGCGAACCCCGAGCTTCTCTCCATCACGATCGCCCCCGTCGCCATGCGGCGCTCACCATCCGCCGCCGCACGCAGCTTCGATCCCGTTCCTCCGCCTTAGCCATCCTCTCGCCGCCGGCGTCCGCCCAGACCCGGCGATCGCCGCTCCTAGCCGCCGCAACCAGCCTAGCCTCCACCATCCCCAGCCCATACCCGACCAGGACCCGCTGTGCCACCATGAGCCACGACCAGTACAAATCTTGGCCGTGTCTGTGCCACTGTGTGGCCGCCTCAGCGGGAGCCGATTCGTGGCGTCATCGGCGACTCACCCAATACCGAGCGCCGCCCTGTGCTCAGCAGATCCGAACCCCTCCGCCACGAAACTCCACCGCGCCCAGCCTCTCCGGCGCATCACCGCCGCATGCGCTGAGCACCGCCTCAAAACCCCCTTTCTCCGCCTCCTTTTCCGGCCAGCGCGTCCGCCCCATCTCCGACCGCACTCCGCCGCCGGGCCGACCCCTCTCCGGCCGCCCACCGAGAACTCCCCAAACCCTCCGTCTCTCCTTCCCTCTCCCTCTCCCGTTCGCCTCTCTCTCTCCTCTCCGACATCTTTTTCCTTCACCTTCTCCTTATTCTCTCACTTCCCTCACTTATTGTTCTCGTGAACCGAAGAGAAATGATCCCCTTAGGCTTTAGCTGACTCTTCCCAATTATTTTATTTCTTTCACGATTTTTGTAACTTTATTTTTCTTCTTTCTATTACAGTTTTGGTATAATTATATTTTATTTCATTTACAGTATTAAGTATTAAATTAAATTACCTACAAACAATATGTACTAAGTATTAGTATTGCTATTGTTATACCATCATTGTAAAAATTAGGATATACCTAATATATGGTATTTATTTTTAACTGGGATACATTATAGATATAAATTGTATATTAATGAGTATTATTATTTTATTTTTATATATCATTAAATTTAATAATATTATATGGTATTTTAAATTTTGGTTTTCCTTGAAAATATTATTTCAATTTAACGTATAGCTTTTTGCCTATAGTTGTAATTTTAACAAACTTAGAGTTTCTGTCTAAAAACAGTTTTATTATTTTTCAAGTATTTATCTAAAAACTATTTTTAGCTAATAAGAATATATTTTCGAGTATTATAAATAGCCTTATAACTTTAAGTATTTTACTATGGACTCATGAAACTAGTTTTTAGCTATTACAAATATCTTTCAAAAATTTGTATCTATTATTATTTATTTATTTATTTTTCCAACTTTCTTCGATTTTTCTCCAACCCATGACCAAGCCCATTATTACTATTCCCTCGCCAATTTTGTCCTTCTTCTTGTCGACCCTAACTATTCTGACCGTCCCGGACATAATGGAACCGACCGTGCCGACATCAGATGTCACTTTGTGTAGTTGTTACACCAAAGTCGCAGTTCATGCCACCATGATTATTGCAGCACACCAGGCGTACTAACAGGTAAGACACCTTGCCTTTACTGTTTAATTTCTTGCTCAATATCGTGCATGTTTTTTTACTTATTCTAGAAAATATAAATTGTACTTGCAAATTATTATATTTTAGTTGCATTTGGCCTAGAGTTAAGGGACTACCTTTGTTTGTGTCGCATTCATTGGCCCTAACACTTGTGTATCACGAGTCACGAGTCTCATATAGATCTCGGACGTACGTATCGACTGGCCATCGGTGTGCACATGCCGTGCGATAGGCAATAACTGCTAAATAGTTATGGTTGTCTAGAAGACTTAGCAGTTATTAAGAAAGTCGTGATGTGGATACAGCACGTGTAGTGCATGGAGAGGGTGAAGACAGTTATTAGGCGCAGGGGCTTTCACACCTTTACCTTCGTCTAGCTGCCATTTGTGACTCAGTCGAGAGCTAGTGGCCGTGCACTTATTTACTTTTCTCTAGATGCCACTAGTGTCTCGGTTGAAACACAAATGTGCCGTACATTTACTTTTCTCTAGCTACCGTTAG
Source organism: Iris pallida (assembly GCA_029216955.1). Taxonomy (NCBI): domain Eukaryota; kingdom Viridiplantae; phylum Streptophyta; class Magnoliopsida; order Asparagales; family Iridaceae; genus Iris; species Iris pallida. The sequence continues at coordinate 22,805,827 of JANAVB010008599.1, forward strand.
TGACTCACCCAAGAGCTAGTGGTCATGCATTTATTTTTTTTCTAGATACCCCTTAGCTCTCACTCGAGTGCTAATGGGCCGCGCATTTACTTTTCTCTAGACGCCACTAGTGCCTTGGTTGAAACGCTAACGTGCCATGTTTTTAGCTTCGGGAGCCCTTGTGTGGAACGTTGTCTTCAAATTGCATGATCACATAGAATGGTTAAGGACCTTTATTTTAGTAGTCACATATACTTTTCTGTTGATCTTTATTTATTCAGTTATTGGCATGATATTATGTGTCTTGTTACGTCCCTCCGAGGACCTGGTTATCTCGCCAGGTGTGTGCTATTGTCTTTCGCAGGTGCTCTAGCTCTAGCTGTGATTATCGCCATTTCTTCGAGGATGATTGCACTTGGATCGTCTTCGCTTCGCTCGCCAAAATCATTCTTTGTATATCATGTATTTCTTTACATAGTTGGTAGTGGATTTGTCTTCGCCCAACTATATGTACCAATGACAATTCATAGTTGATTATATGATATCTTTTATTCATTTATTTTGTGTGGATGAGATTAGTTATGGTTCTACTGCATTTTACAGCTTATGTATACATACAAGGCCCATGTACTTCGTATGTATACAGCTGGCATGTCTACGTACTTAGTCCTACGTATATTGGGACTGGGGCGTTACATGTTTTTGTGGTGGCCCATGCAGGTCAAGATAAATTGTTTGGTTACTTTACCGTACCAAGCAAGCCTGCGTATAGGATTAGAAGTCTAGGGTCTCATCCACATACTTGACTCTTTCCTAGATTTTATCTACCGTTTGACTCATCGACTGCATCTTGCTTGATTCCTTCTAACAAAATTCTTATCTTTCCTTCGTGCCTGCTAAAGATTGACCCTACTAGATAGATGTCCCAAACACCCTTAGCTTAATTCTTTAAGTTGGGTAGAATACCCCACGACCTGACACACCCTTAACTATTAAGGGAATACAAATAGTATTATCTAGACCATAGAGACTAGAGGAATTTAACCCATTTGGTCAACCAAGCCTTGGTCAATAAAACCGTAGAATGATGGTATAGGAATAAACAAGACTTAGATCCTTGTGACTCGTAGACTATTCATATTGTTTTTATTCATCTAGCATCGTGCCTATATTTTTACTTTCTAAACTAATGATGCTAATGTAGCCTAGTTTTTGCAGGCTAAATTTTTATCAAGCTTGTTCATGACATATGTTATTGGATGCATCCACTAACGTATTGTCTACTCAGAACCGGTGCATGATGGTCTGATCAACCTAGTGCACTTTGGTTCGCTTTTTATCAATCGTTTGCGTGGATGGGGACATAGCTAAACTTGTCCTCTAGAGTCCCATCCGCGACTGCCTTGGCAACTCCTTTTGAAATTTTCGATCGTCCTTGAACCACGTACTCGTACTCGATAATATCGTCATTCGAACTCCTTATTGCTTTCGCCTTCTCCTATTTTAGAAGGACGAAGGCATTATACTAGAACTTCCTCTAGCCTTCCCATCAAGTATGACCATACCGTATTATTTTATCTATGATCTAGATCGTGAATTCTTACGGCATGATTTGTTATAGATTGTTTTCCATCGATACCCCCTTGTGTCTTCTCACCCCCTACGAATTCTTAATTTCGAGGACGAAATTCTTTTAAGTTGGGTAGGATGTAAAACCCCTAAATTTCTACTAATTTTGTTTAATTGTTCGCGTGGAAGGAATAGCATCACGCCCTGGTCTGTAAAGGAATAGCATCACGCCTTCTCCTATTTTTTTTAATTGTTCGAGTTATGCGTAAAGAAATAGCATCACGCGTGAACTTGTACGCGTAAAAGAATAAAGTGAAGAACAGTTTGGCAACTCTAGAGGGGGGGTGAATAGAGTATATATGTATAATGACCAATTAAAAATTAACTCTTTCACTAACAATGAATAATCAGAGTAAAATGCGAAATGTAAATGAAAGACAAGAGAGCATACGCAAACACAGCAATTTTAACCTGGTTTCCCTCGTGGAGGACTAGTCCAGGCCTGAGAACTCTAGCTCAGGATTAAATCCACTATTTGTGAAATAGTAGCTTACAACCCGTGCCTTTACTTCAGAAGAGCACGTCAACTTCTTACAGAGAATCGCAGTGGCGATTGCTTGGAATTGTCCAAGCGATTTCTTCACTCTTGCACAAGAATCCTAAATGAGAGATGCTGAGCACTCGAGACTTAGGAGGCTTGTGGCTAGTAGATGAGAAGGGTATGGCTTATAGAGCTTGTAGGAGAGAAGAGAAGAGAAGATTGAGTGATTCAAAATGAGAGAATTCATGCCCTATTTATACTGATTTTAGGGACAGAATTCGGCCAGAATTCGGGTAAGGAAATTCAAAAATTTGGCCGTTGGACAGCTAGCAAACAGCTAACCCTAAAATTAGGGTTCCTGATTTCTAGGGGACAGAGTTCGGCCCGAACTCTGTGTGGAGGCAGAGTTCGGCCCGAACTCTGTCTCCAGAGCACAGAATGGTCCTAAGAGGGACTTGTGGGCAATTTGGTTTTGGTGGAGCTTGGGATTTTGGGTAGGCTTGTAGACTAAGTTCCAAGAGCTCAGCATAACTCAGAGTACATAAATCTAGACTCAATGAAATCATAAAATACAGACTCCAGAACACACTGAGAGCTGAAGACTGAGCTGTCATCTGTCTTGAACTGAATGCAGTCGTCGTGTGTCGTATTGAATTAATACAAGTATTATTTGGTCAATGTAGTCAATATTTGGTTGACTGTGACTTTGTGTCAACAATCTCCCCCATATTGATAATTGACAAAAGGGGGAGAAAACATATGTATATTTTGTAATATAGCTCCATAGCTCCCCCATAAACGATGCCTGAGCTAAGCGAAAATAGCTCCCCCATAAATCATGAGCGGTGTCGAGCTAGAAACTATAGCTCTCCCCCGTACAAAATGCATAGTACCTGTGATCTGATAGATAATATTTTCCAGAGCAAGAAGCACAGATATACACAGATATACGAATGCATAGAACCAGTAATAGTTTCCCAAAACAAAAATATACATATGTTTTCTCCCCCTTTTGGCAGTTAGCAATATAAGAAGCAATGAATAGTAATGCAACCACACTAAGAGAAGAAACAGTATAATTTTAAGCAAAATAAGCACTGACAGAGAATGATAATAAAGATAGATAATGTCATCCACCAAACCAAGTGGCCAACTCATAAACAGAGTACATAAAACCAGCTACATAAATCCATGATAAACTAAATAACTGAAAGCAAAAGTAACTAAGATCATCAGCAGTAGCAGCAGCAGCAGATAGTAGCCAATCTCCATCATGGAGCACGAGAAGGTCCTGGAACATCTGATGGACCAGGGAAAGATCCAACGAAAAGGTCCTGGAACATCTGAAGATCCACAAAAGTATCATCTGGATCCATATACTGCATGACCCACGGATCATCAATGCGATAACCCGCGCGCGCTGGATCCCGCTCAATAGGCACATGCAGATCAGGATGACGAGCAAGTGAATACCGCATATCATGCAGAGAGTTCCTAAGGGCACTAATCTGCAGAGTGGTACGGTAATCATGCTGCGTCCAGCGATCATCCTCAATAGCAAAACGATCGCGAAGCATAGTCTGAAGTGAATCCAAAGTGGCAGAAGGTGCAGTCTGACCGAGTGAAGGGGCGTCAGGCTCCTCATCAGCAGACAAATCAGTAGCAGCAACAGGCTGAAGGAGTCGTGCCGGAGATAAAAAGGTAGGTGCCGGCAGAAACGGACAGGCATCAAGTGGTATATGAAAAGCACGAAAGATCATAGGAAGATACAGAGGATAAACCAAAGCTCGTGGTTTCCTCCTACAGCGAATCATCCAGTCCATCATAGTACGTGGAAGATTGAAATGAATTCCAAAGTGAAGATGATAAAGAGCAGAAATTTCAAGATAAGTGATTTCATCAGGGGAACCGATCTTGGGTAGAATGGTGTTAGAAATGATCCAATGAAGATCAGAAAAATATGGGTTGAGATATTTTGTCATGAGCTTTCGAGGACGTGTGTAAGGAGTGCACAGATCGTCCTTGAAGCTTTCAAGAGAAAGTCCGTTGGGAAAATGGAACGAGCGAGCATCAACAAGCCTTTCCCAAGAACTTGGCTCAAGAAGATCAAGATATTCTGCTAATTCAAAGTCATCAAACGAGATATCGATACCAGCAACTCGTGAATAAATACGAAGATCATCAAAGGTTAAGTTGCAGTAGAACATTTGAATGGCATGACGATAAATAGCAGAAGATGTAGTGATTAGTTCATCAATATAAAGGTCATGGAATAAAGAATCATATTGAGAGAATATTGAAAAATTGATAGGATGTCCTGTGAATACCTGACGATTCCGAAAGTCACTAAACCAGTTGTTTGATGCATCAAGTGAGACAAAAAGTCTATTGTCATAAGTGGAAGGATGTAGAGGACGAGGTGGATTGAACAAAGGGTGAGGTGGTTGAGGTAGTTCAATGATTTGTTCAATTGATGGAGAAGAATCTGAAGAGGAAATACTCTCAATTCGAATCCTCTTCCCACGATTGAACAAGCAAGGAGCCATTTAAAAGATTTTAACTAGAAGATAGAAAATATGAATGATACCTCAAACAGGTAAAGAACAATGGAGGAGAATGGAGAGGAGACACCTTTTTGTTGATTTGAGAAGCAATGGGGTACTCTGGATCAAAAACTAGGGTTAGGGTTTTAAGGAAAGAGTGTGTATAGGTGAGAAAAGGTGGTAATAGTGAAGGAGAGAGGTAGAATCCCGACATAAAGTAGGGTTTTGTCTTATGGTCGGGTGAAATATTGACCATAGGATTAGAAAAGATCCAACGGTGGAGCCAGATCCCGATTCTGGAACCTAGGTACCGAACTCGGCCCGAACTCTGATAGGGGCAGAGTTCGGCCCGAGTTCTGGTTCAATAGTCCAGAACTGAAAATAGGCAAAAGTCAGGAAGAAAATGTTTAATAAATAAACAAAATGATAGTCGGGGAAAACAAAGAGTGTTGAATGCAAATAAGAGGTATACAGAAAGTAGAATGAACTTTTTAGAAAATGTCAATTAGGCAATATTAAATCGAAACAAGCCATATAATAAATAAGGACATATACTGCAGTTCAATAGTCCAAATTTGCCATGGGTTAGCTGCAGGGGCCGGATCCCAGCTAGCGGTAGTCCTGAAGACTAGTGCACCGTGTCGCTTAGGCTTTTACGCCTTGTTGTCAGAAGGGCCCTTTCGGCTTGTACCCATACCAAATTCTTCGTAAAGGAATCACAATATACTCGATATTTACGCAGGTGAGTTTCAATTTATGACTGCTTCATCTAAGATTCCAAGTTCACGATAAAGAAAATTAAAGCGCTCTTCGGATAGTGGCTTAGTAAAGAAATCTGCTAGCTGATGATCAGTGTCAATAAATTCTAAGTTAATCGTGCCATTTTGCTGATGATCACGCAAAAAGTGGTGTCTGATCTCAATGTGTTTAGTGCGTGAGTGACAGACAGGGTTCTTAGTCAAATTTATGGCACTAGTATTGTCACAGAATATAGGAATATGCATGAAAGATAACTTATAGTCTTCAAGGGTTTGCTTCATCCACAGAATCTGTGGACAACAACGCCCAGCTGCTATATATTCAGCTTCTGTTGTGGATAGTGCGACAGAGTTCTGCTTCTTGCTAAACCATGAGACTAGAGCCTTTCCTAACAAATGACACGTGCCGCTCGTACTTTTACGGTCGACCTTGCATCCAGCAAAGTCAGTATCAGAGTAACCGATGAGGTCAAATGATGTTGACTTGGGATACCATAGGCCCACTGTAACCGTACCCTTAAGGTATCGAAAGATACGCTTAACCGCAGTCATGTGAGATTCCTTAGGATTTGCTTGATATCTAGCACAAAGGCAAACACTAAACATGATATCGGGGCGACTAGCAGTTAAATAAAGTAAGCTGCCTATCATACCTCGATACTTACGTTGATCAACAGGTTTGCTGCTCTCATCTGGTTCGAGTTTGGTTGAAGTAGCCATTGGCGTGCTAATTGGTTTGACGTTGTCAAGGTCGAACTTCTTCAGCATGTCCTTGGTATACTTCGATTGACAGATGAAAGTTCCATTTGTCAGTTGCTTTACTTGCAGGCCAAGAAAGTAGTTGAGCTCTCCCATCATGCTCATCTCAAATTCTGTCTGCATACACTTGGCAAATTCTTGACAAAGAGTTTCATCAGTAGATCCAAAAATAATATCATCAACATAAATTTGAATTAATAGAATGGTGTCTTTGAAAGATTTGATAAACAGTGTAGTGTCAATTTTCCCTTTAGAAAAACCTTTCTCAAGCAGGAAGCTGCTTAGCCTTTCATACCAAGCTCTGGGAGCTTGTTTAAGGCCATAAAGCGCTTTCTTTAGCTTGAACACGTGGTCGGGAAATTTGTGATTTTCAAAGCCAGGGGGTTGTTTGACATAAACTTCCTCCTTAATAAAGCCATTCAAGAAAGCACTTTTAACATCCATTTGAAATAATTTAAAGTTCTGATGATTGGCAAAAGCACAAAGCATCCGAATGGATTCTAGTCTAGCAACAGGAGCATATGTCTCATCGTAGTCGATACCTTCCTCTTGGTTGTATCCTTGAGCTACTAGACGAGCTTTGTTACGTGTGACTGAACCATCTTCATTTACTTTGTTTCTAAACACCCATTTGGTACCAATTATTGAGTGATTAGCCGGTTTAGGAACTAGTTCCCATACTTGGCTTCTCTCAAATTGGTTGAGTTCTTCTTGCATAGCAGAGATCCAAAATTCATCAGTAAAAGCTTCAGAAATGTTTTTAGGCTCTACTTGTGAAATGAAGGCAGTGCTAGCAACAGAGTCTCTCAATGATGATCTAGTAGTAACTCCACGTGAAACTTCACCTATGACTAAATTTTCTGGATGAGAAGGTTTGAATGAGAATTTCTTAGGCAAACCCTCCAGAGAATTAGTTTCAGTTGAAGTATTCATTGGAGTAGAGGAAGTTGATGGCACAACATCATCATCAAGAGTACTTACTGCACTGTTATCTTCATCAAAAGTCACATTAGTTGACTCCTCCACAATAAGTGAGCGTTTATTGAAAACTCTATATCCCTTACTTTTGGCAGCATAACCAAGAAAGATACCATCGTCAGCTTTGGCATCAAATTTGCCTAAGTTGTCTTTGGTGTTAAGGATAAAACATCTGCAGCAAAAAACTCTGAAATAAGAAACATTTGGGGTTCTCCCAAACCAAAGCTCATAGGGTGTTTTCTTCGAATAAGCACCCTATTCAAAATGTGGCATGCTGTACTTACAGCCTCTGCCCAAAAATATTTCGGAAGAGAAAATTTATTCAACATAACTCTAGTCATATCGCCAAGAGTCCTATTCTTCCGCTCCACAACACCATTTTGTTGAGGAGTTCTAGGACAAGAAAATTCATGATCAAAACCATTTGCATTACAAAAACTTTCAAAATCTGAATTTACGAATTCGCCTCCATGATCACTTCGGATTCGAGTAATCATGTAGCCTTTTTCGTTTTGAACTTTATTTACAAAAACTTTGAAAACAGAGATAGCATCGCTCTTATTAGCGAGAAAGAAAACCCAAGTAAATCTCGAAAAATCATCAACAATAACAAAAGCATATAGTTTGCCACCAAGACTAGCTATTCTACTAGGACCAAATAAATCCATATGGAGTAATTGCAAGGGTCTAGTAGTACTTACAGAGTTGATGGAATGAAATGAGGATTTAGTTGCCTTGTTTAGTTCACATTCGGCACATACCGTGTCCTTTTTGAATGTGATGTCAGGCAATCCTCTCACTAGCTTCTTGGTAGAAAGCCTGGATATAGCATCCATGTTGGCATGACCGAGACGCTGGTGCCAAAGTAGTCGTTCGTCTTTGTGGGCATATAAACATCTACCTGCATTGTTAGTATTTATAGAGAGATAGAAAATATATATATTGTCCTCTCTTTTCCCTTCAAAAGCAATGTCTCCTGTTGACCTATCGTAGATGTAGCAACAGTTTTGTCCAAAGTTAATATCATATCCATGATCAGCAAGATGGCTAATGCTGAGCAGGTTATGCTTTAACTCGGTCACTAGGCAGACATCCTTTATAACAGGAGAGGAAGATGACCAATGATACCGTTACCTATTATGTGCCCTTTGAGATTGTTACCGAAGGATACGTATCCTTCTCTTTTCATCGATAGTGATGTAAAAAGATTTGCGTCTCCCGTCATATGTCGCGAGCATCCACTATCGAGAATCCACTTACTCTCAGTTGAGGAGGAAAGGTCCACCTACATCAAGTGTAGATGTGACCTTTGGTACCCATTTTCTCGAGGGTCCTGAAAAGTTAGTTTTTGGAAACCAAGCATATATTTTCTTGTCTACCAGTCTTCTAATTCTACACTGTGGTGAGATGTGTCCATGTTTTCTACAGTAAGTACAGATGGCATTTTTATTTATACTGGGAGCATGAGAATGATATCTATGAGCAACAGGATGAGGATGATTTGGAGAGTTAGCATGGTAATGATGACTATGCTTAGAGTGAGTTACATGATGATTATGTCTGTGTGTCATAGCATGATGATATTGACTGTGAGGAGTGGCATGCTGAAATTGTCTATATGGCATAGTGTGATGTTGTGGCATGATATGATGATTTTGCTTATGTGGCATAACATGATGATTTTGTCTACGTGGCATGGCATGTTGATGAGGTATGGTATGATGACTTTGTCTATGTGTAGAGTGATATTGGTTGTGTCTTTGTGCAATATGATGAGTATGGGGAGTATTTTTACGTGCATGCGGTTTGTGAAAGTTTGTGTATATAAATGCATGGTTATGTGCTGTATGAGGGTGATGTGGTTGACTAGCATGAGTGGTGTTGTGCTCATGTGATTGGGTTTGAGGTTTAGCAACCTGTTTTCCCAATTTGATTTCTAATCTTTTAGAAACAGCTTGTAATTCATCAACCTTAATATTTAAGCCATAAATCTTAGTCATAGAAATCTTGTGTCTACTCTTTTCTTCAGCAAGCAATGTGTTGAGAGTAGTGATGTCTTGAGTTTGTTGCTCAATGCGTGCTTCAGCATCATGTAAGCTTAATTTAAGCTTGGATACTTCATCAGTGTCATTTGTGGGAGATGTGTTTCTAACATTATTAAGAAGCAAGGAAATTCTTTGTATCTCATCTTCTAGACTTTTGATTTTGTCCTTGGCATGCTTGTATTTACCGATAACCTTTTTGTGATCATCAAGTAAATCGGAGAAAGCATCGCCAAGTTCATCAAAAGAGAAGTCATCTAAAGTTTCGTTTGATACCTTGGTGGAATTTGCCATGAGGCAAACATTTGCTTTGTCTTGAGGAGAGTTCTTTTCTTCCTCGGAGTCACTTGCTTCGCTTTCATGCCAGATGCTTGTGTTGGCATATCTTTTTGATGAGTTCTTCTTGTAGGGCTTTTCATACCGGTTGCTCTTCTTTAAGAGCGGACAGTCTCTTCTGACGTGTCCAGTCTTTTTGCAACCATAGCAAGTTGGCTCTTCTTCATCGTCTTCTTGTGGTTCCTTCTTTCTTTGATTGAAGCGAAGGAATTTCTTGAAGTTACGTACCATGAGAGCTTGGTCTTCATCATCTGAGATATCGTCTTCAGTCTCATCGTGATCAACCTTTCGTCGATGGACTTTGAGTGCTATCTCCCTGGTCTTCGGAGCAGGCTCTTCGAAGTCCTTGAGGTCAAGCTCGTGAGTCATGAGCTTGCCCATCAAAGTCTCCATAGACATACTTGTGAGATCATTTCCTTCTATGATGGCTGTCACCTTAGGGTTCCAAATCTTTGGTAACCCTCTGAGTAGCTTGCGGATCTTCTCATGGTTTGAGTACTGCTTACCAAGCGAGGATAACGGGTTGATGATGTCGAGGAATCTTGTAAACATTTGAGTGATCGTCTCATTTGGCTTCATCTTAAAGGCTTCGTACTCTTGAGTGAGACGGCTTATCTTTGATTCCTTGACTTGAGTGGTTCCTTCATGCGTCACTTCCAGAAGTCTCCATACTTCATGAGCAGTGGTGCATGTAGAGACCCTGTTAAACTCGTTCCTGTCTATAGCACAGAATAAAGCATTAATAGCCCTAGCATCTAGACTTGCCTGTTTCTTCTCCTCGACAGAATATTTGTCGTGTGGCTTCTCAATGAGGTCACCATCGACAACTATTCTGGCGGGCTTTTTGTAACCGTCAGTTACGACAGTCCACAGGTCAAAGTCTAGAGACTTCAGATAAAAACTCATCCTTGTTTTTCAATATGTGTAGTTAGTCCCATCAAATAGGGGAGGCCTATGAGTGGACTGACCTTCACCATGATTGGAGATCAAGGATTGTGTGGTTGCCATGGATCAGCTCTTAGGATGTTAGTCCTTATAAAGAGAACCTGGCTTTGATACCAATTGAAGAACAGTTTGGCAACTCTAGAGGGGGGGTGAATAGAGTATATGTATAATGACCAATTAAAAATTAACTCTTTCACTAACAATGAATAATCAGAGTAAAATGCGGAATGTAAATGAAAGACAAGAGAGCATACGCAAACACAGCAATTTTAACCTGGTTTCCCTCGTGGAGGACTAGTCCAGGCCTGAGAACTCTAGCTCAGGATTAAATCCACTATTTGTGAAATAGTAGCTTACAATCCGTGCCTTTACTTCAGAAGAGCACGTCAACTTCTTACAGAGAATCGCAGTGGCGATTGCTTGGAATTGTCCAAGCGATTTCTTCACTCTTGCACAAGAATCCTAAATGAGAGATGCTGAGCACTCGAGACTTAGGAGGCTTGTGGCTAGTAGATGAGAAGGGTATGGCTTATAGAGCTTGTAGGAGAGAAGAGAAGAGAAGATTGAGTGATTCAAAATGAGAGAATTCATGCCCTATTTATACTGATTTTAGGGACAGAATTCGGCCAGAATTCGGGTAAGGAAATTCAAAAATTTGGCCGTTGGACAGCTAGCAAACAGCTAACCCTAAAATTAGGGTTCCTGATTTCTAGGGGACAGAGTTCGGCCCGAACTCTGTGTGGAGGCAGAGTTCGGCCCGAACTCTGTCTCCAGAGCACAGAATGGTCCTAAGAGGGACTTGTGGGCAATTTGGTTTTGGTGGAGCTTGGGATTTTGGGCAGGCTTGTAGACTAAGTTCCAAGAGCTCAGCATAACTCAGAGTACATAAATCTAGACTCAATGAAATCATAAAATACAGACTCCAGAACACACTGAGAGCTGAAGACTGAGCTGTCATCTGTCTTGAACTGAATGCAGTCGTCGTGTGTCGTATTGAATTAATACAAGTATTATTTGGTCAATGTAGTCAATATTTGGTTGACTGTGACTTTGTGTCAACATAAAGGAAATCATGTTACGCGTGAAATTGTTCGCGTGAAGAAAATCATGTTACGCGTAAAATTGTACGCATAAAGGAAGTACCGTTACGCATAAATGAATACGTGTAAAGAAAGAACATTACGCGTGAAAAATAACATTATGCGTAAAATATTGTACGCGTAAAGGAACATGCGTAAAGGAATCAATGTTATGGGTGAACTTGTATGCGTAAAAAAATAGTATTACGCGTAAACTTGTACGCGTAAAAGAATAACATTGCACGTAAACTAGTACGCGTAAGAGAATAACATTACGCGTGAAGCTGGTTCGCGTAAAGAATAATGTTACGCATGGAGGAAATAACGTTATGCCCGAACTTGTATGTGTAAAGAGTAACATTACACGTAAAGGAATACGCGTAAAGAAGTAGGACATTATGTTACGTGTAAATTAGTACGCGTAAAGAAATAACATTATGCGTGAAGAAATATGCATAAAGGAAATATGCCAAGCCAGAGTAGACTTGCGTAATCCAGATTCACGCTGACATGAATGATCGTGGGCATAGAGTTTGATATTATGCGGACACGTAAAATGTGGGCGTAGATAACCTCTCGAACACCAATTCCATGAAACCTTCAATCGAAGTCAAAAATGGGACTTCCATGGATCAAAATGGGATATAACACAAATCTCAACAACCCGGACTGCTCAAAATTTGGAAATAAGAAAGTTTGAGAGATCAAAACTATTAAAATCCGAAAATAACAATTTCTAGATCTACAAAAATAAAACTTTCAAAATGGAAATTGTCAAGTTCTAAACTATCTTAGAATCATGAGAGGAAGCTAAATGAACCATAAAAATGGGTTCTCATATGGAAGCAAGATGCACTTGCCTATGCTCTTGGTAGGTGGAGAGAGTTATGAGGAAGAAAAAGAGTAAATGAGAATGAATGAAGAGAGAGAAAGGGTTGAGCTTTAAATGGAGATGATGGTAGGTAGGGAGTTGGTTGGGTTCATGATGAACCACCAAAACAAACCAACCCAAGCCGAACCCAAGAGCAAAAACAAAAGCAGAAAATAAAATACAGAAAAATAATTAGTATAAAATTAAAAGAATTAAATATAGAAATAAATGCATGATAAATATTAAATAAATATATTCAAGCAGTACACGTATTAAAATACGCATTCTGGGAACGGGAAGTGACATCGACTCCAACTAAATTGAGGCGAGTGCATTCTCTGATAATTTTTTGTTTATGGTATTTTTTATGTTTCGTGTGTTTAGTGTCGATATCCTTGATTTTTTGACACATTGGTCACACGAATTGGCATTTTCTGGATCCCATCATGAGATGCTATTTCTTGTATATCTTGTGCAAGTCTTGTCCTTGTTCTTGTGCGCTGTATAGACACGATTCCTGCAAAGGCACGCGACCTTCTTAGAGAATCCCGTGTCATAATGTGTCATAGTTGGAGCAGTCTGGGGCAAAAAGTAGTAGTGTAGATATACGGGCAATATACTCCTTGTGCATGTATAGTTTCTTGTGAATGTTAATCATACACCTCACGTATGATTAATCAGGCCTTTAGACCTTGTGCAAGTTCTTAAGCCGGCCACATGTCGAAGCTAGTACTCACACTCAGTAGTTAGTATAGATTCTTGACTCTTGTACATGATATAGCCTACTTTACTCTTTCTTGCTCTTGTTTACATTTTTACCATGCCATGCTACTTTCATGTACACTTTACATATTCTCATATATTCTCCCTATTTACTGTTACATAGTCTTTATCATTTACTGAAAACTGTTGTTAGTGGTGTGCTCGTTCCAATCCTAACTGGATAACTATTTTTTAGGTAATGTTATGCCCCATACTTTGGACTTTATGATGGCAGATCTCGACATTATTTTGGATCGTGAGTTGATCTCTTGAGAACATTAGGCCATATTATTTATCTAGATTTATGTTTAGTTCATTGGATATGTCTCCGATAAATTCCTTGATATGTATGATCATTTTATAGATTCTATTATTGTCTTTCTTTCATATCTTCCTTAGTTGTATGTGATTTGAGTACATAATGTTTTAGCGGATCATGGAACTGTTCAGATATTTTATTAGGTACTTGACAGTGTACTACCGTCGATACTGTAGTGTAAGCTGGGCGTGGCCCATGTACTCGTGCCCGAATATCTGGGTGCGGGTCGTGACACATTTTTATGGTGGCCCATGAAGGTCAGTTTTTGCGACTAGTGCGAAGTCATGGTAGTACTTAGGCTTAGCCGTACTACTGCGAGACTGCTTAGGATAAAGATTTTAGAGTATTTTCACCTGCTTTTGTTCATCCTGGTTTTTGAATACATGTCCGTTGTTGAACCCAATTCTTGCATAGGGATGAAATTTATGGACCCTAGAAGGAACAAGGAATAGAAGTTGGACTTATAACCATTCGGGTTAAGAAGAGAAGAAGACTAGCAAGACCTTATAAATGAGGGTTGAGATTTATTTTAGGTTATATTCAAGGAATGTGAATTTTGACCAAAATATTACAATTGGACTTTAGGGTTTGTTGGAGTAGGTTTGAGAAATAAACGGGAAGCTAAAAAGAAGCCTAGGAAAAATGGAACGAGGACCGCATGAACAAGCTAGAAATTACTTATAGGTGTATGATAATAGAGAGGATAGTATTATATGGACTTGTGACAAAGAAATTATTAAGGACAGGTTCTATATAACTTTTACAGTGGTAAGAGCCATTGAGGAAGATATTAAATTGTCCTTCTTGATTGAGTAGCCAAGGAAGTGGCAGTAGAATATTTTACAAGAAATGTAGTTCTAAAGTTATAAGGAATCCTTGAGACAAAAAATGGTAGAAGGGTTGGTATAGATTCACAAGTGTAATGGCTAATAATTGGATTAGGGATACTTAAGTTATGACTTATTTAGAAAGGCTAGAGTCATACAACTTAGTTGTCAACAATTTTGGAGTATGAACAACAGGTTGAGGTTGCCTGAATAAGATAAAGGATGATTTCGGAAAACTAAACTTATATGATCTCATTATTTAAAAATTTCAATGACATGGGGTTAATAGTAGTGGATGATAAGAGTGATGGAAATTTTTTGATAATAGAAGACTGAAATAATTTAGACATAAAAGTCTACAAGGATCTTTGTGGATACCAATTAGATAAAGAACATTAGGGAAGAAGATTAGGCTACAAATCCATCAGTAGTAGATAATTTGTGACTTGGGGTCACAAAAAGGGTTTCGTAAGAGTTGATTATTAAGGCCAAAGTGAACAACTTAGAGGTTGAAATCTGATTGTTGAATATGGACAAATGCAAGAAAAAAGAAGGACAACGACTTTGTTATGACTAAATGAGCGAGGGCAAATTCCTAATTCATTTTTTTCATCTTGTTATTTTTGTCCGACTTACATCCATTAAACTACCTCATATCTAAACCCGTTACCTATACTTTTATATATCCTTATCTTTCTTGAATTTTCGAATCTTAAACCTTCATGACTGAAGATTATGGTAGTAGTGTATCTAGAGTTGCAAGGTAAAAGTATAATCGAGAAATGACGATCGGATGATCTTGGTAGTGGTTAGAGTAGAAAGAGATGATTACCTTAACTTTCCTTTTGTAAATCCTATATGATCTTCCTATCCTATTAAAAGAGACTTGATTTTTCTTTATCATTGAATCATGTCCTAAAATTCAACAACACTTGGTCATGATCCACTTGATCGCGATCGATCTATTTTGAATATCTTATCGTGCCTGAAACTTCGAACGAATTCTTGCTAATATCTGGGTTCTGTCCTAATCATGATTAGAATTATTACTAATTTTGATTATGTCCGAATTTCTATGGCTAGTGATACCTAGATGAACTTGCATGACTAGACAATTTTGATTCCAGTGGTCGTGATTCTAATGACCGTGACTATGCATATTATTTTCTCCCTAAAATCATGCCTAAAATCTCAATCTTCGATCACGACTATATATGAACTTAGTCATGTCCAAATTTGATTTTGATCATGTCCGAACAATTTTTTGTTCATGCCTCGATTTTGATTCTATAATTGCTCGTGCTAAGGATTCATGCCTAGATTTTAATTTTTGTAACCTCATCCTAGATCGTGCCAAGTGAATTTGAATCATTTTCAACTTAATAACGTCCAAACTCTGATCGTTATTAACGACTTAATTAATCTTGTTCAATGGATTCGATCGTGCCCATAAGACTTTAATTACGTATATTGATCGTGCCTAAATTTTATTCTTGGTCATACCAAGTCTTGATTTTGATCGCGCATGTGCGACTTTAAATATAATTTTTATCAAGCCTAAATTCTATCGATAATGCTATACCTAAATGTGATTCTATCTTGAGCATAATCTATAAATATATTGGTTCTGTTATTCATGACTTGAGTCGTGCCTGAGTAACTCAAATTTTTATTCTAAATCGTGCCTAATCAGTTCGACCAGACTTCGACCTTATCCTTGATCGTGCTAATATGACTAGTCGCGCGTAAGAAATTTTGATCTGATTATTCTTAATCGTGCTAAAACACATTATTCTTCGTGATTGTGCCTAAGGTTTTGGCCATACTTTCCATCATAATTGAATCTTCGATTGACTACTTCAATCTTAAATTTCGAGGACAAATTTTTTTAAGGAGGGTAGATTTGTAACCTCCTTGAACCGAATTCCAAGATTTTTCCCGAATTCTTAAAATTTCTATTTTTTCTAAATTTTCTTAAAATTTTAAAATCACAAATTTTGGTTTTGTAATTAGCTGGAAGAATTTTTTTATCGCAATATGTTATTGATTTTATTTTCGGGTTATTGGATTTTCGGAACATTTTATTAAAAACTGTATAGTTTTGGGCTTATGTATCCAAGCAAATAAAAATTAGTTATTTTGAACTCTTCTTTCTAAAATGGGCTCAATCCCATTAGTGTAATTTTCTATGTAAAATGATATGAATCGGGTTTTATATAAGAAAATATTTGGACCATTTTATAAAATATATTTAGATACTAATATATATGTATTGGCCATTGGACCTATTGGATTTCAACTAGTTTTCGGCCTAAAGGCCTAATAAATAATGATTATTATATATGAAAAGCTTATTTGTATGAGCTCAAGATTAGTAAACTATTCTATATGTGTTTCGGGCCGAGATTTAATTTTACAATAAAAATACTTTTGGGCTTGTTATTGGATTAATTTACATATGATAGGATTTTCTCTAGAAATTGGTTCTTATAGGGCTAACGGCCAATTCATGGGAGAGCTTCTTGGAAGCTTCCTCTCACATGTTTGGGAGCATGTCCTCACCATTATTTAATGGGGACTCCCATTTCCTCAATCACACAAATCCCAATGCATTCCAAAGTGCGTCGTGTCCGTGTCTGTGTCCACCCTATTTCCCTCCATCATTCTTTACATTTATATTTTATTCTTTCCGTTTCCACATACCGGACACACGCAAAACCAACTCATGTGTCGTGTCGACAGCACGATGGGACACACACACCCCTCCTCCCTTTCCCCTCCTCGCCATTATCGGGCATCCCATGTCCGCTGCCATCGACGGCTGTGCCGAGCCGCATGTCCAAATCTGGCCAACCCCGACTTCTTCCTCTACCTGGACCCCCGACCCTTGCCATTCTTCCCATCGACTCATCCACCAGATCTGGCCGTGCCAGATCTGGAACACCACCACGGCCGACTGGGCCGCCCCATTCACCACCCCCACCTCGACATCACAACCGCCATATTCTCCCAGTCACCTGAGCCACTCTCGTCGTCACCACACTGCCACCACACCCGCCAATACCACCACCACAGCCACACTCCTATAGCCATCGATCACCCTTTGTTCCCAACATCGCCATCATTGCCATTTTCTACAGTGTACCCCCTTAGGCGTCACCGTCTCCTTCCAACCACCGCCACTGTCATCATCTTCTCCATCGCCCACAAATTCGGTCTCCCCGGCTATCTTCCACTCACCGTCGCCTCCAACAAACACTAGCCACCGTCCAACCACCCGAATCTGGCCCAAACACCATAACCCCAAACGAAACCACCACAGCAACTCACCTCTGGGAGCCGTGCCGCCTCGACGCCGTGGTGCGTTGCCTTGGCGAGCCTCTGCCGGCATCATCTGCCGCTTCTTCGGTCGAACTCGATGTAGATCCGAGCCCCGACATCCCTGCGACGCTCTCAACCGTTCCGCACCGATCTCGTGCGCATCGACGAGATCCTGCCGTCGACGACGCCTGAGCTAAGCCTCTCTCGATCCTCGCCGTCGTGGTCGATTTTCTCCGGTGTGACCACGCCTGCCGTGCCATTGCCCTCTTCTCCAGGGCTCCCTGCCGCTGATCCGCTGTAAGCACCCTCTTCTCTCCCCATTTTTCTCTTGCTCACATTTTCCTGCTTTCTCTTCCTTATTAATATTTCTCCTGTTTGAAGAACAGTAGAGGAAAGGGGAGAACTGTTCACTTCAGTAGTTGTTTAATTGTTTAGAATAATTTTAGTAGCGGTTTTGATTAATATCTATACATGATGACATTGTATCACCATCTAAGTACTGCATTATTATTATTATTATTATTATTATTATTATTATTATTATTATTCGAGATCAGGTTAGTACTTATTGGGCTTGCTCTTGGGCCTATTATTTTACTTGGGCTTGACCCATTTAATATAATATTAGGTTTTGGGCCTATTTTGATTTCAAAATATTGGTTTAGAAACCTCAATATTATTATAGTATTTTTATTAAATTAAAAACATATTTTTCTTTTCTACAAGAATTGTATTTGCAAAATTAAAGGTTTCACCCAAAATTTATTTCTCTATATCTACAAAATATTTATTTTAAATATTTTGACTAGTAAAGATTCAGTTTCAAAATATTATAAACTAGTTTTCAAGATGGTTATATATATAATTATTCTTTTCCTCAAAATCATAAATCGTGACTATTATAGTCGTTTTCTATTTCTTGATTCGATTATCGTGCCAAACTCTGATTTTGGGCTTCTATATACCAAACTAGACTATTTGGACTATTCTGGACTCGATGGAACTGCTCGTGTCGTTATTTGAGACCACCTTGTGGAGTATTGCATCGGTACCTCTTTCGTGTCGATACGTTCCTGTTGTGTATGTAGACTCCAACTAAATTGAGACAAGTACATTCTCTGATTATTTTTTGTTTATGGTATTTTTTATTTTTCGTGTATTTATTGTAGATATCCTTGATTTCTTGACACGTTGGTCACACGGATTGGTATTGTTTGAATTCCGTCATGAGATGTTATTCCTTGTATATCTTGGTATATCTTGTCCTTGTCTTGTCCTTATTCTTGTGCACTGTATAGACACGATTCTTATGAAGGCTCGTGACCTTCTCAAAAAATCTCATGTCTTAACGTATCATGGTTGGATCTACTGTATCAGTTGGGGACGGGGAATAGTAGTGTAGATATGTGGTCAATACCCTCCTTGTGCATGTATAGTTCCTTGTGAATGTTAATCATACACCTCACGTATGATTAACTAGGCCTTTAGATCTTGTGCAAGTTTCCAGGTCGGCCACATGTCAAACTAGTACTCACTCACATATTTAGTATAGATTCTTGACTCTTGTACATAATCTAACCTGCTTTACTCTTTCTTGCTCTTGTTTATAGTTTTACCATGCCTTGCTACTTTCATATACACTTTACATATTCTCGCATATGTTTGCTATTAAAAAGTTGTGGATGAACTTTATATATAATCACAAACAGAACATAGTACAATGTAGGATCTTGTTGGGATCCTAGGAGTACACTTTTTTTATCTAGGAACCGTAGCGATGGAGCGAGTGATAATTTTTTTGACTCCATTGACGATCTTGAACTCTATGAATGTTTGAGTTACTCTGGAACGGGCAGGGACTTGAAGAGGATTAGAACTCTTGCAAGTGCTTTGGATGTTGAAGTGGTTGAGGTCGTGAAGGTCTAAACTCCTTGAATAAAAGAATGATCCTTCTATTTATAGGTAGCATAATGATCTACTTATGCGTGCATATGTAATGTGCGCATGGAGATTTTGCACCTTGGGATGCCACATGTCTGACTTTGTTTGGCGCATGGACAACGCACTGGGGAGCCGAAGCTAAATATGTTTGAACTGTACCGTTATACTGCAAAGGACACTACTAAAATACAACGATTTAGCGACGGCCCTATCCGTCGGAAATTCGTCGGTAATTCACATTATCGACGGATTTTCGACGGATACGGGCTGAAAAAATCCGTCGGGAATAACCTCGTCGCTAATTTAGCGCGCCATTTTTTTTTCAGATTTTGTCGCCACAATGTTCGACATATTGGCGACGGACATGAATCCGTCGCTAAAGTTTCGTCAAATGAGCGACGGATGTGCAACTGATTTTGACGCAAAAAAACTAAAAAAATTATCCATTGCTTTCTGACGGTAGCCCGTCACAACGTAGTCGCGAGACCGTCGCTATGGTCGACGGATACGATCCGTCGCTAATATTCTGTCGCCAAATTCCTGTATTTTAGTAGTGGGAGCTGACATGTGACAGTTGTTAAGATTTGGTTGTTGCTGAGATCTTGGGTGATTAGCACCCATTCGTTGGCATAACAGAGTTAATGACACATGGCGTATATCTATTGCTCAAAGATCTCTGATCTGTTATGGGTTGATTTGTTTAGATGCGCCTAGGATCTGGCTCATGAGAAGACTTGGCTTCTGACAAGAGCAAGTCTGGACGCATAGCTTTTGAGGTGCATGCAAAGTTTGAGTGCATGGCTGCGGGGGCGCATGCAAGTGATCAGTTTACCATGTGGCAAAGCAAAGCCGTAACCGACAAAAGAGTGATGATTGTGTCTTTTCGTCTTCTACAAAAGCTGACTGCTCCAACTTCGAGATGCGTGCTGCTATTATTTCAGTCACTTCAGCATTAAATGCTTTGATGGACGAAGAGCTTTGAGTGGGTGCATCAGACGTGCAGCGCATGGAGCCGTCAGGCACATTAGTTGCGTGGTACATATCTTTTGGTCAGCTTTGTTGAGTCTTTCGAGGCATTGCTGACTCTTTGACTTAGCTGAGTTTGAGGTGGCAGATTCATCATCATTAATGTAAGTTCATTGCACCGACTTCGGAGAAGTTTCCATTTGGCGCATGGGTTTGATTTTCCCTAGCCTATAAATGGATGTGTAGAGAGTTTTGCTCATTAATTTCATCCAAACTTTTTATTGAGATGGACTCGATCGATCCTTCTTCTTGGCAAGACATTGTACTGCGGGTTATGGATCTCTTCGTTCAAAGAAGTTTTAATTTTGACGACAAACTCTTTCAAAAGACTGAGATGCACCGGGAGAGCTATGGACACAACAACTTATGTTCGAACCCCTTGTCGACAGTATTCTTCTACGAGATAGCGTCGAGTGCCGGTTGCATCCAAAGATCGGGATTGTCGTGCCTTGACTCCCGTTATGCTGGAAGAGCCATCGGGTTTGGATCGATTGCCAACTCGTATTCTGCTCAATAAATACTTCATTTACCGAAGCGCTCGTGTATTTGATGAGAAAGTGATTCGCTCTGATGAGGAAGAATGATGCGCCTATGTTGAGATGCCAGAGTGATGCGCCTAGACTGAGATGTTATAGTAATGCACCTAGTTGTAGGGTTTAAACTAGGCTTCTTTGTAATAAACTTTTGTTATAACAAGAGTTGGGCATGTAATAGATTTTCATATGAAATAAAAATCTAATCTTGGTGCACCTTTTATCCTTGCTGTCTTTTGAATGATTTTCAAAATATCCTATTTTGAGTCTTCAACACATGATATTTGTGGTGCATGGACACTTTGGTCTTCGAATGCGCCTGATATCCTTGATGTCTTTTCGAATGATTTTTGTCCCGATGATGCACTGCGACTTTTGATGTGCATCAGCTTGCATGGTCGATGCTAATATTGCACATATCTTTTAATTTTTCATAAAAAGGGATTGAGTTCTTGTGCTAACTCTTTTTCCCTTTTGTTTTGTTACAGTGTCGATACCGAAAACATGGGTTGTTGTGAAAGAGGAGATGCTGCCCCCTTTTGTCAAAGAAGAACCAATGACCATCAAGGAGGAAAAAAACTTGAAAAGTTGAAGTTGCTATTAAGAAAGAACTAGCATCGGAAGGCAATGGCATCGGGAGCGCCAGTCATCCTGCTTCTATAGAGGATCTTGATCGGTTGAATCCTTCGTATGCACGATGGTTGATGGAGTGGTACCTGCCCCCAACGTAATCATTTTTCCTGGCTCTAGGATTTTATCTATTGTATTGCAGTCCCCATTTTGGGAAATGAATAAAGTCAATCTTTTTTTCTTATCTTAGTGTTTCCTATCTGTCTTTTTATTTTTCGATGTTTTGAGATGTAGTTGTCTCTTTTTTGAAAATGTAGTCCTTTTTTCTCCTTTTGATGAAAAAATAAATAAAAAACTTTTGTTTGGCTCATTTGTTATGAACTTGTGGTTTTTTTGTGGACTTAGCATCTTTGGCGCACCTTGGTTTTAGGTACAGATGATAAGTTAAAGGAAGGAACCGTCATGTTTACTCATAGGTGATGTGAACGTAGTAAACATGGGGTTGGTGATAGAGTTTTCTTACTCAGAGGTGATATGGACGCGTTAAGAATGAGCTTTGTAGGGATGCAGAGAACAACTCAGAGGTGTTATGGACGTGGATGTTCTATAGGCAAGGTGTAACAACATAGGGGTTGTTTGAATAGGATGTTTACTCAGAGGTATTAGTGGCATGGTAAACACTGATTTTAGCTTCACCTTATTGAGAATGAAGATTAAGTTTTTATGGGGATGTAGGAAAATAACTCAGAGATGATGTGGACATGGATGTTTTTTACTGGGGATTGATAAGAGAATGTCACGGAACAACTGGGTTCCAGAGACATATCATGATAAGGGGTATGAATTTAATGGTAAAATTCATAGATTTTCCTTACTAGGGGATGGAAGTACATGTTGAGGAGCCTCAAGCGTAATACTTCTTTAGGAACTTGCTGTTGATTGGCATTATGAACAAGTCTCCATTAGGTTTAGCGATTCGGTAGACGCCATTAGAGTATATCGTCTCTATGATGAAGGTGCCTTCCCACTTGAGTTTGAACTTCCCTGGTGTCTTGTGGGTCATCACCATCGACCTTCTTATTGATAGGACGAGGTCTCCCACCTGGAAAGTCCTTTGTTTGACCATCTTGTTGAAAGCCTGTGAAATACGAGCCTGATAGAGCTCGATGAGCTGTTGAGCCAAGAGGCTTTTTTTGTCCAGTGCTTCCAACTCTTGCAACCGGCGACGTTGATTGTCTTCCTCCGCCAGCTGGTTTGTAATGGCCACTCATAGTTAGAGGATATGGATTTCAAGAGGCAGTACTTCTTTGCTTCCGTATACCAGGAAGAACGTGTGTTGCCCGTTGGAGTCTGTACCATTGTACGGTAGGCCCAAAGACATTCGTCTAGCTTCTCATTCCTGTCGCGTTTATTGGATGACATGACTTTCTTGAGTAGTTTGACGATTGTTTTGTTGAAAGTTTCAGCCAACCTGTTTGCTACCGGATTGTAAGCGGTTGATGCCACGTTCTGGATACGATTCTTGTCACAGAATCTGCTGAACGTATGACTTATGAATTATGGGCCGTTGTCGTGGATGATCCTCCGGGGTACCCTGAAACGGTAGATGATGTGATGTTTGATGACCTTCGAACTTTTCACCTCTGATAGAGGTATAGCCTCCGCCCACTTAAAAAAATAGTCGATGATTGCTAAAATGAAGCTATGTCCTCTGGATGACGGAGGGGTAGTTGGTCCAAATATATCCATACCCCACGCTTCAAATGGCCATGAGGTGACCGTTGGGTGTAGAAACTTTGAGGGTCGATGGATAAAGTTGGCGTGCAGCTGGTAGACACGACACTTTTTAGCGTACTCAATAGCATCCGCCTTCATAGTAGGCCAGTAATAGCCCATACGTCAAAGTCGGTCATGTAGCTTGGGATCGGGTTGATGAGCTCCACAGGTACCATCATGAGTCTCCCGAAGAGCTTCGACTGCCTTCTCGTTTGACAAGCATCGAAAAAAAAAAGCCCGTCATGAGAACGACGATACAATATTTTGGTACATATTTCATAGTAGAATCAGAGAGAGTACCTTTTGACAGACACAGCTTCCTTTGGGTCATTTGGAAGGATCCCGTAGGCTACAAAATCTATGAATAGAAATTTCTAGTCTCTGATGTAGACACTGGTGTTTGCAGGCATGACATGGTTCAGACACATGCACAGATTGTCTTTGGGACACACCAGATCCCGGCCAATCACCGTAACTAAGTTTTGAGTCCTGAAAGGTGCTGCCAATTAGGAAGCTAGGCCAGTCAGAGCATCCGTCTCCAGATTTTGTAGTCGAGGTACATGTTCTATGAAGAACTCGATGAAGGTTGAGATAATGCCCAAGACTGCTTTATGGTAGGGGATCAGGTCCTCGTGGCGGACCTCATATTGTACTCGGACTTGGTTGACGATCAGTTTCGAATCGCCATAGGACTCGAGGCATTCTACCCCCAGCTGTCTTGCTAGCTGGAGTCCCAGAGTGAGATCATTGTACTCCACCACATTGTTAGAGCACGATTATGTGAGGGAATAGGCACGCTGGATGACTAGCTTGTCTGTAGAGATCAAGACTACCCCCACTCCTGCAATGATCTAACCCTTGGGGCCTGTTCTTGAGTCACCACCGAAGAACATCCGCCAGACGGATCCCCTTCGATAATGTTGGATTCCAGAACTTCATCTAGAATATCTTCATTGAGTTTGGATGACTCTGGAATTGGATGTGCAGCTAAGAAATTAGCCAATGCTTGGCCCTTGACAGTTTTTGTGGGACAAAAACCATATCATATGGTGTCAATAGTATTGCCTACGTAGCTAATCGAGAGTTTAGTACTCACGGCTTGGTCATGAGGACCCATAGTGGATTGACTCGGGAGATGACATAGATCGTCTGACTCGATACGTAATGGTAGATCTTCTGAATGGTGAAACCAAAACTAGACATTCTTTCTCGATGGATTTGTACCGGTGTTTGGCCCCGATCATTGTCCTGCTTAGGTAGTAGATGGCTTGCACATAGCCTGCATCATTGTTCTGAGCCAGAAGAGCGCCGTGAGAATGATCCATTGTGCGGACGTAGAGCAAGAAGGGTTTGTCCGTAACCAATGCTACCAGGACTGGGAGATTTATGAGATAGGCCTTGATATTGTCAAACGCCTTCTGACACTCCTCTGTCAAGATATAGGAGACCTCCTTTTTTATGAGTTTGGTAAAGGGTCGGCATCATCCGAAAAGATATACTACAAACCTTCGGATGTACGCAAGATGTCCTTGTAGGCCTTGAAGCTCTCTCAGGTTCTTTGGAGGGTTCATGTCAAATATAGCTTTGGTCTTCTCGGAGTCAACATGGATACCCTTCGCAGTGATGATAAAAACCAAGAATTTGCCGTTGGAAACCCCTAGAAAGGATTTGGCTGAATTCATATTGAGCTGATGTTCTCGTATGAGATCAAATGCTGTCCTCAGTTCTCGCAGGTGATCATCTCGTAGACGACTTTTGACAACAATGTCATCAACATAGCATTCGACTGTCTTACGGAGGTATTTACGGAAGATGGTGCTTGTAGCTCATTGATATATGGCACCTGTATTCTTCAAGCCAACGGGCATCACTGTGTAGCAGTAAACCCCCTTTGGAGTCCTGAACGACGTGTGCTTCTCGTCTTCTATGGACATCATGATCTGGTTGTAGCCCGAATATTCATCCATGAAGGACATGCACGGGTGTTGTCGATCATTATGTCTGTAAACGAAAGTAAAAACTCATCTTTTGGACAAGCAGAGTTGAGGTCCCTGAAGTCGATGCATACTCGGATCTTCCCATTCTTCTTAGTCACAAAAATGATATTAGCCACCCAGTCTGGGAGTTGAGAACCACTTTCTATTGTTTCACTTAACAAAATGCCCTTAAAAGGCTTTTGAAAGAAAACGAGAAAAAGTACAAAAGTACAAATAAATTCTGGAAAGTATTGTTATGGAAGTCTGATCTGAGAGCGATTACTTTGTTCTTTGGACCACACGTTGATGATGAAGAGAACTGCTTGAAGAAGAACAACTGGAAGAACTAAGTCACCAGAAAGGTGTCGACACAATTGGCACTGATGGCACAGTCGAATGCTTTTCTTCTTTGCTTCACTCTGTTCTTGAGAAAAAGTTGAAGAAAAATGCTCTGGAAAATCACTTTGCTCTGAAAGTATCTGGGCTCCAAAAGCTTGTACCTCTTTCTTAAAAAAAGAAGTCTATTTATAGACTAGCCCTCTGTATGGAGAAAACAACAGAATTGGATCTCTACGCATGCAACTGCCACCCACGATTGACAATCAGCCTTTACGCGTGATGACACGTGTCCCATATAGAGTTTTTAGCCTCTACGCATGGTGACACGTGTCCCGTTACTTCAGCAAAACAAGGATAACACGTTCCCACGTCCTTGGAAAATGTGGCATGAAAGCCATGTACACAAGCCATGTTCCCATATAATCAGGAAAAGCTGAGCGTAAAATAGCTCAAAGTAAGCTTCCTGCGTAAAGTGGCTAAGAAATAGCCTTGAGCGTATAGTTAGCTCAAATAAACTCTACGCACACATAAAAAAGTAGCTAAGATAGCCTTGAGCGTAAAAAGCTCAAATAACTTTCATGCGTAAAGGAAGTTGTTTCTTGAGCGTAAAGTAGTCCATTTACACAAATGATCCTGGGTTAGTGTGAAACAATCTTCTTGGCTTCTGTGCAAATCTTTGTCAGAAAATCAATCTGTCAGAGCAATATCAATCACGCATTTAATGCGATGTAGACAGCCTGTCTTCTGCATAAAGTCTAAGGATGGCTTTTGCGAAGAGCAACTTGTGTAGGGTCTGAGGATGGCTCTTGCGTAGAAAAACTTGCGTAGAGCTTGAGTTTGACTCAGTTTGACTTTTTGTATCTCGCGTAGAGCTTTGAACTTCTTTGACTTGGTCCTTTTATAAAATATGATAAAAATATATCATAATTTATTTTCGCTTCTACAAGATCTTCAAAGTTTTCAAATTTTTCTAAGATTTGAAATACTTTGAACAGAAGCGTAAAATCCAGGATATCCAACAGTCATCCGCGTAGAGTTCGGGATACCCAACAGTCATCAGCGTAAACTTTGGGATACCCAACTGACACTTTGAGAATTCAAAACGATTTTAAGTTTTCTAAAAATAGAATTCCAATGGTAGAGAGAGAACTTTACTCATTTTATTCTCAATCCTTTCTACTCTCATCTTTGAAATCTCAGTTCAAGTAAATGGCCCCCAAGAGCAAGACCACCGCCGATACGAAAGGCAAGAAGCTCGTTGTTGCTTCGTCGACGGCTGAACGTGCGGAGACCACCGTTCCATCATCGGAGGCGACCCCAAAGACTAATCCCGCTGCGGCTCCGACCATGATAGGTAGAGACCCTATCTATTTTGAATGTGGGTTCGTCGGAGAAGAAGAAGAAGATAAACCGAACCAAAAACCCCAAATCTTACGCCCGCGTTATACGTGTCAGCGTAGAGAAGGGTCAACAAAATACGTCCACGTCTATACGTGCCAGCGTAGAGAAGAAACAGCAAAATATGCCCACATCTATACGTGTCAGCGTAGAATGTTAATCACCAAATACGTCCACGTCTATACGTGCGAGCGTAAAAGCTCAAAATACGCCCACGTTATACGTGCGAGCATAAAATCTGAAAATACGCCCATGTTATACGTGCGAGCGTAAAATTGAAAAATACACAAGTCAAAAGACTACTTATTTTTCACATGTAAAATTTTACACTTTTGAACAGAAGCGTAAAAATACGCAAGACTGTATCTTTCACACGTAAAACTTTATTCTTTTAAACAGGAAAAGTACGCGTAAAAAATTTCATACTTGGACTGCGTAAAAATCCTTGCATAAAACAAATTCTCTAATAAAACAGAGAACTTTTTACGCGTAAAACTCATGTATAGTCATTTGCGTAGAGTTTTGAATTTACATAGAGTTCATATTTGAATTTTTTTACTAACTTAATTTTTCTTTAGAACTTCTTTTGCAATGAACTTGGGGGCCCATCCTCTCTCTGAGGTGTTTGGCTCACCAGCTGGTATTCTGGGATCAAACTATCTGGAGAATTTATTCCATGTCGAGTTCCCATAAACTGACAAGCAGTATCCCCATGAAAGACATCAACTGATAGCTGCTCAAGGAGATAGAATGTTATTGTCTCTGATGAACGGGAAACTATTGACATCACTGGATGGCCAGCAGTATTTGAAGCATGCATTCATGTTCGGGGATGCGATCGACTTCAAATCTCAGACAAACCCCAAGAAGGAGTCTTGGGTATTCAAATTTGGAGAAAGGGCGATGTATCTCCCAGAAATGCCAAGAGATTATCCCCTTTCCTCTTTTGTTCATGCTACTCATCCAAGACGGATGATTTGGAATATGACTCCCAACAGTCATGGAAGACCGGGAGAATCATGTTCAAGAGGGATGAGAACCAGATGGGCTATCACTCAAGTACTCCCAGTGGTGGTGTCGTTCCTTTCTCCGACTTATTGTGTGGATTTACACCGAGTGAGGGCTCAACTCTGATCCAACCGGTGCAGATACCAATGTTCATAAACAAGTTTATGAAAGCATCAGTACTATATCTCCAGGTTAACCTGTCACGACCCACACCCTAGAGTAAGGGCACGAGAAGTGGGTACGTCCAGCCTACGTCGCAGTGTCGGCGGTAGAACGATGTCCTAGGTCAATCATCTAACAATATATAAGGTACCTATACAGTATATACACTCCGAATGGAGGTGACATAGCAAATACAGTCTCAATCACATCTAAGGTAGAATACGATAAAAGGGTAGATAGATATGAAATGAAATAAAACCACAGAGATGCAACCAGATAGAGTTCTAAGTGTCTAAGATAACACAAATCCAGAAACATCCCAAATCTCAAATACAGTACTCCAGAGAATAAATACAACTGAAAATGACTAATCTAAACTAATGGTGTCTCATCACTGCTAATGGATCCTGCTGGAGATCCAGGGATAATGTCTCATCAAACTCTATCCTGGCCATACCCATAAAAGGTAGTACAATCAGCTAACATGTACTCTGTAAACATCAACGATTATTCTGTCAGAAAAATGAGCAAGTACAAACACTAATAGCAGTTCCATGTGAATTGACAAATTCTATAAGAGACAGTATAATAAAATATAAGATAAAGATATAGGAAGACTTGGGAGCTATTCGGAAGCCGAGTTATAACCCTTAAACCAAACAAGGACCGAGGTTGTAACTCTTCTCCCGAACAGAAATTAGCCTCCAATCAAGGTATAGCATAAGAGCATGTAGAACATGTGAAATACAAGACAAAAACCAACAGGATGTGAGTACTGAATAGGACGACAATATATAGGATGACTTGGAAACTATTCGGAAACTAAGTTACAACCCGTAAACCAAACAAAGACCGGGGTTGTAACCCTTTTTCTGAACAGTACTTAGCCTCCTATGATAAATAAATATAAAATATGCCTTAAATTATTAGAGCGTTATGTGATCGACTTGGAAAATATTACAGGACAGGCTATCCACTTGGCCCAACAATCACATAAAAATCCCTGGAAAGGGTTATGCCGGCTAACCTGGATAACGAGCACATGAATAAAATCTCGCTACACCCTACGTGAGGTGAGAGTGGCGCAAGCACATGAATATAGTGACAGGGTGGCTTTGATCACATAGCCCCTAATAATTTCCCATCCCCGAATAGTATAATAGATCTGGACATGACACGTCATGACACGTGATTCCATAAGAGGGTAGCAAGTCCCCTTAGAAATCGGTGTCTATACAAGTACAGGGAACAAGACAAAAAATGTACCAATATACCAAGAAAATCTAGGAACAATATCTCATGTCATGATCCAACATATACTAGTCCGTGAACTATCGTGACTGGAAATCGAGTAAGATACTACAACTGAATCGGATATAGCAGATATCAAGACAATAAAAACTATCAGTGAATGTACTCGCCTGCGGTCCTGAGCTGTCAAATGGGGTCGATGCTCAGAGTGATGCCACAAACCTAAAGATGAGATATATATATATAAGCTAATTAGGGTTCAACAGTGTTAGGCAAGATTATATAGTATAAGCTATGTAATCTAGGTCAATCTCAGTCCAACTAAGTCAAACTAGGTCACACTGAGTCACACTAGGTCAAACTAGGTCATAGGAAGTCAAACTAGGTCAAACTGGGTCAAAGGTTGACTTACAGTAGACTTTTGATCAACTGGTCAACTCTCGGTCAAACTAGGCTAATGTTGACTAACAGTTGACTTTTGGTCAACTGGTCAACTCTGGTCAGGTTCTAGACATTTCTAGGCCAAGTGTTGACTGATAGTTGACTTTTGGTCAAAGCAGTCAAACTTGGTCAACCGAGGTCAAAACTAGCCTAAGCATACTATTCCTAATATTACCAACCAAGATACCATATATCTTAGTCACGGGATCAACTCTAATTTAAGAATTAAAATATCAGGTTGTACATCGTTATTCGTACATCGAAACCTACGACACGCAAATCGAGATAAGATAATCAACGATAAGGTTAATAATGTTATCACAGTGATCCACATGATCATCTTGCCAATTTCAGCGATGTGAGATCACTGGAATAGACGGATCTCAGTTTCGTTGTAATAATTCCGAAATACGAACTTAATAAGAATTAATTATAATAAAAGGTAATACACAGAAATATCTACAAACATTGTCGGATGATGAAACAAACATCACCAACGTGTCCAGAATGGTCAAATCAGCTAGGATAGCCGATCCATAAGTCCAATTTGGACACAGGGGCAAAAAGGTAATTTCGGGTCAAAATGGTGTCCGTGTCGGACCCGCTTTGCACCGAAAAATGTGCAAGAATACTAGTCCACTAAACCTAACAAATTATATGTCCACGAATCTAGAATGACGATACGAACCCAACGGTATATCCAGAATTGGATTTCGGTGACCCGATCTCAAATTGGTCCGTTGACCAGAATATTGAAATTCTGATTTGCACGGAAAAGCGTGTCGGAGCCAATGTCCTCAAAACTCAGCAAATTATATGTCAACGAGTCCAGAATGACGATACGAACTCAAAGGTATGTCCAGAATTGGATTCCGATGAGCCGATCTCAAAATGACCCGTTGACCCGGATATTGGTATCCGAATTGTACCGAAATACGTGTCGGAACTAACGTCCACTAAAACCTAGCAAATTATATGTCAACGAGTCCAGAATGACGATATAAACTCAACGGTATGTCCAGAATTTGATTCTGATGAGCCGGCATCAAAAGTCTCGTTGACCCGGACCGTGGGGCCCGCTTTGCACCGAAATGCATGCCAGGGCCCACGTCCTCCAAATCTAACAAACTTTATATGAAAACGTGCCAGAACGATGCCATAAGTCTACTGGTGGTGTCAGAAATTGAATTCGGAGTCCCGAGTTCAAAAATAGAATTTAACAAGTTGGAAATTATGAATTCGAATGGCCAACTTTGACGTCAAATTCAACCAATCAAACGTGCTCACAATGAAACGAAACTTAAGGGGTAGGAAGTGGGTAATACCAGCTACGCATAAGAACCAGTGGTACGCCAGACGGAGCTACGATGGAGGAGATACGAACCGACGAATTTGGCTCCATAAAACTGTCCAAAAATTACATAATTTAAAGCGTCAACTTGGTGGCCGGTTTTGATGTATCAAACGACAAAATTAACGGACAAAAATTGAGGGGAGTGAAGAACTATATACCAAAATTGAGAAGGAGCAAGAAAATCGCTGATCCAATGGTCGGATTTCCCGAAAAACGTACGCAAAGTCGCTGCGACAGAACGCCATTTTCGGATCCATTCCGAGCTCGCGCCGACGGAAACCTGTGCCAAACGCACGAAACGCCTAGGCGGCGCATCCCGAAGGACGGTGGCCGCCACGGAGAGGTCTCCGGAGGATTCACCCAGCAAGAGGGGGCTCACCAGCTGCGGCAGCCGCGGCGGCGCGCGGCTGTCGGTGCGCACGCGCGGCTGTGCGCACGCTGCTACTGCCAGTGTTGGCCGACTGTTGCTATTGTGTGGCTGCACTGGCCTGGCACGGCGGCGGTGGTGGCTGCCCGGCGGTGGCCGACGGCTGCGAGGGTGGCGTGTGGTGGTTGCTCGCGGGTGGAGGTGGTGGTGATGGTGTCGTATTGGTGATGAAGAGGATGGTGGTGGAGTGGTGTTGATGGTGGTGGAGTGGTGTTGATGAAGAAGATGATGATGAAGAATGGAGAAGGAGGAGAAGAAGGAGGAGGCTGGAGTGGTGGAAGAGGGGGTCAGCCATGGGAGATGCTTGGCCAAGCATGGGGAAGCTGAGTAAAACTGAGAGAGTGGAAGAGAGAATATTAAATGAGAGAGAAAGAATTATATTAATGAAAGAGAAAGAGAGGGAAAGTTATTAATGAAACAGAGAGAGAGAGAGAGAAAGTAGAGAAAGGGAGGGGTAGAATTTCTTAGGGCCGGCCATGGGATTATTTGGGAGTGAGTGTTTTGCCATGTAGGAATAGAGGGGTTGGGATTGATAGAGAGAATCCAATGTCTAGGATTGAATGAGAATTAGATATCTCCTAGGGATTTTTAATAAAAAAAAAATTTCCATTGAATATTAAAAATAGGTAGACTGGGTATTTAATATTCTTCAAGGGCAAATAGAGTGAGGGTGTCATGAGGGAGGGTAACATGAAGCTTGGACTGGGTTTGGTTGAGCCGGGTCGGGTCAAAATCGGACATGGTATAATAATTGAATTAAAATAAGTATTTACGATCATGGATAAATAAGTAACATGTGGGGACTCAAATAAATGGGACACAAGTGTCAGGCGGGTAGTAGGCTTCATGTGGGCCATGTCCCTATTTTGGGTCGACTAGGTTGGATCGATGTCGGGTCCCAAAATTAAATTGGAAGTCAGGTCACATTCTGCGGTAGATAATTAATTGGCCTAAATTGATCCAAAAGTTGTGCGAAACAAATGAAGCACAAGATGGTGTCTGAGTGGGACACGAAGGTAATGGGTGTAGGACGTCTCGAGTAGATCACACATGAGAAGTTGGTTTCAAGAAAATGACTAGCCTTGTGCTCCTAAATTAAAAGTCACGGTAACGTGCATATGATGATCAAAGATAAAAGTGAGAAAATTAATTAATAATTATTTAAAGATCAAATGGTCTAAATTGATCCGAAGTTGTGTGAAGCAAAAAGAATACAAAAAAACAAGTTTGGATGGAACATGATATATCAACATAAAGGTAATCTTGTCTACTACACACTAATGAAGAGAGTTTCCAGAGATTGGCATCCCTGACGCTCCAGAAGTCAAAGTCACAAAAAAGAATATTTAATCAAATAATAATCAAATAATAACATCTATTGCAAATAATTGATTTATAAAATTAAAAAAATAAGCCCTAAATTCAGGGGGCTTACACAACCCTAGGCTGTCAGGGTGGATGACCCCTCACAATAAGAACTGGATTCAACTTAGTGCTTGGATCATGAAGAACTTCGAAGCAGACCTGCGAGCCACTGGGCTATTTGAAGCAGTAGCCTCCATAAGTCAAGGCATACCAATGAACAATAACTTGTTCTTAGCTTTGATGGAGTTGTATATCAACTCGACAGGGACTTTTGTAACCCCAATAGGTGAAATGGGTTTTGTACTCCATGAGATGCAATTCATCTCCAAGCTGCCAATGGGGGAAGCTCCATATAAAGAATACGTTCCCTCCAACCGGGAACTAGCAGAAATTAGGGAGAAAAATCTTCACTTAGTTGAGGTATACCAAGAGTTGATGTGCCATTATCTGATTTGCACCACTATGTATGAAAGTGGATCGTATTTGGCATACATCAATAAATGGACAACATATCTATTCTACCATAAGAATAGGATATTCAAGGATGACAAAAAGAGATTCCAAGACAACAAGGCTCAACCCATCAACCCTTGTTCAATAATTCATGCTGATGCAATAAACACTTAGATGATCACCTATAAGTCTCCGAACAAATATTTGACCACCTAGACCGGAGAATTCCCTGCAGGAACTGAAGCATTGAGCTTTCTGAGACATGGCAGTCGAAAGCTCTCAAAGGAAGCCTTGCTGGCGGGCTTTCTTTTCGTGTGGCTACGAAGATGGGTCGTACCAGGGACTGGTACAGTCGACAGGATTCATCGAAATATACTACAGCCAGCAGTACGTTTGGTATTCAAAACCAGACTCAGTCTATTACCGACAATGGTATGTCGGATAAATGCAGGTTTGCGAGCATTTGGTGACGAACTGATCAATAATGCTCCCTACCGTAAAGATTTTCCTAGGGTGGAGATGCCCTACACTTATTTAATGGGTTGGTTGTTACATCACAACTGCAATTTATTGTCACCGGGCCCTGAAAATGATGCGAAGGTATTCCTCCAGAAATTTAGTAAAGCCACGTGGACTGCGACTTCAGTGGCGGATACTTGGGCAATACTAAACTTCTCCCATAGGTGAAATTTTTTCTGTACCCGACCAACAGTTCCAGCTGACTGCGTTGGTGTGCAGTTTGAAGATATAGGTCAAGAGAGGACTGGGATACCTGCGCCAACCTTTAATTGGCTGATACGCATCAGACCCTCACATCTGATGTATAGAACTGAAGACAACTGTATCTTCGAACCGTATCTACCCAGTCGGTTCGCTCATCATTTTGGGTATGACCAACTTCACGTTGGTAATCCTTCCACTACTTTCAACTATTATGGAAAATTAGTTGATGGTGCAAGGACGTGAATGTATTTCAGCGCTGGATGTACAGATGCTAGATTCCGTGTGTCAATTGTCACAAGTACAACTGAGCTACGAATGCTTCATTTGTATGCTCATTTTTATGCCTCCATTCGTTCTTTTGCAAATGACTATAACATGAAGGGAAGTCTTCGATGGGACAAGGAAGGAAACGTCGAAGAACCAGTTATGGTACCTTCGGACATACTTGATGATGCTGTTTCGGATGAATATCTGGAAGCACTCCCTATGGGAATGGGGGAAATAGCTGCAGGACCCATTACCATCACTATAACCCGGAAGCGGAAAATAGATACAGCTGTTATTATCCGGGAAAAGAAGAAGAAGACTACTGTTAAAGGGCCTTCCAGACAGAGAGCCGCTACTCCAGAAAGCGAAACTCCTGTTGAGGAGCCTCAAAATATTATATCTTCTTCAGCTCAACCTAGAGAAGGGTCCTCAGCATCCCAGCCAGCAACAACAACAGAAGTTATAGGAGTCCTATCTCCCGGATGTCTCAGTACTTCACTACATCTAACCTCGCCACAAAAGGCAAAAGTTGTTGAAGACACCGCCACCACTCATACTGTTGATCCGAAACCCATCCCCTCGGATGAACTGGCCCTTGAATTAGAAGATGATGACTGCGATATGGATTATGACGCACTCTTGTCGCGTCCTGTACCTACTCCAGGTAAAGATAAATTACACAAAAATTATACAAAAATATGTATTATGATTTTGTATATTGACTATTTTGTTTAATCTTTGTAGGTATCATCACTGTGGCAAAGCCCATTGCTCCTTCTCCTCCTCAAGAGACTATCCATGAAGAAGAAATAGAGTCTGAAGAAGAGAGTTCTTCTTCAAAAGAAGATTCTGCCTCTAAGGAAGGTTCTCTATCTATAGAGATACAACAAGAGCCTGTAGTAGAGGCACAGCAAGAATTGACTTCGCTTGTTGAAGAAAGAGAAGAAGAACCAGCAGCAGAAGAAGAACCTGTAAAACCCCTAAATTTCTACTATTTTTTTAATTATAAATTTGGTACTGATTTTTTTTTTGTATTTGTACGTCGCGTAGTTGCATGGTACGTCGCGCACAAAATTTTGTTTTTATAATTGCTCGACGAGTGCGAATATGTGCGAGCGTACATATTTTTAGAAAAATATTTTTTCTATTTTTATAGTTTCAAAATGATATATATATATAATAAATATTCTTGCTATCGTACCAAAATTTTCTAAGTTTGCTATTTTTATTTTTTATGTATGCCGATTTCGAAAATAATATATACATAGATATTTTGTACTAGTCACATGCGAGATTCATGAAATTTAATTCATGTATATATTGGAATTCTTAAAATCATTTTATTATTTATCTTAATTTAGTAAAAAAAAAGGTATTTTAAAGATATTTTCTATCAATATTCAAAATATTTATTGCAATTTTCAAAATTATTTAATATTGATTATTTTATTACTTATAGGAGATAATTTAGAAGTTTTGATGATTTAATATTATGGTAATTTAAATTAAGATTTAATTTATGGATGAAGAGAAAATTTATCTAAGATCTAAATATGGATTTAGATTGATTAAACTTATATTTGGATTTGATTTAAATAGTCTAAATTTAAAAATAGAATTTATATTGAGTTTAGATTACCTAGATTTAAATTAGAATTTGATTTGGATTATTATTGATTTAAATTTGATTTAAATTAAATTACAAATTATCTTATGGGCGTTTAAACTGTCCTAATCCTTATCCAACTGGAATTTCCACCTCTTATATAAGGAGAGGTACTCATCCATAATTTCTACCATCCACAGATGTGCATTGTGTCTGTGTCCACCATCTTATTCCATACTTTATATATGTACAATAATTCACGTGTCGGGCAAACCTCCGACACAATCAATCCCTAAGCTAATCATATTCTAAACCCCGTACAGCCTACATCATCTCCGGCCACAACAACCCCGTTGCCACCATCACCTCCGCTTTTCCAACAACTCTCCCGCACATCACCACCCCGTCAATCGCCACACCCACTATCAAACTGCCACCACCGTCGACATCATCACCTTCGACTTCCACCGTATCCCCTCGATCGATCACTGCTCCCTTCCGACACCACCAAACCACCACCAGCACCACCGTGCTCGACTACCAACCCAACCCATATCACCAGAACACCTATCTGCCATCGATCATCTCCACCGCCCGTACAAAATCTCGGCCAGCTATCGCACCCTTGGCGACTGCGGCCCCGATCCCCCAACCACCACCGACAACCCAAAATCCCCTCCGACGAAGTACCACCACCATCACCCCCAAGTAAAGAAGAAAAGGGGAAAACAGAACCTCACCTCCGGCCGAGCTTTCCCCTCCACCACGTCGAGGATCTCTCCGGCCGGCTCCCGACGCCCAGCCTCCACCGTGCCGGAGCCCCCATCGCCACCGCGCGTGCAGATCCGCGAACCCCTCTGCCCTCCGCCTCGTCGCGCACGTACAGCACCTTCCGGAGCCGTCAAACCCCCTCCCGCTTCCCAGCGCCGTGCATCGAACCTCCGCTCCCGCCGGCATCCGCCAGAGACCCAAAGTAAGGCCCCGCTGGGGTTACTCTCTGCTCTCTTCCTCTCCGATGCTCTGCCTCCCTACGTCGTAGCGAAATATTCGCACCGACCGCAGGCAGCTCTACGACCCACCGCGCTCCGCACAGAGCCGTCGTCCCCATCGCCTCAGCGATCCGGATCCCCGAGGGCCGCCTCCTTCCTGTGACGCGCCGCACCGACGCGGCAAGCCTCCGACTTTCTGCCGTGCCACCGGGATCCCTCCGACGCCGCTCTCCGTTGAAGAGCCTCCGGAAACCCTCATCCGCGTCCGCACGACCAGCCCCGTGGCCGTCGTACCACGCCGGCGTCGACTGCCGCCTTCCGCCCACAGTGCCACCGCCGCCTCGCGGAGCTGGGCCGAGCCCCCTTAGGTGAGCAAACCCGCCCCCTCTCGAGAAAAGGGATGAAATGAAACCCCTATTCTCTCTCATATGAGCTGTGTAATTTTAGTTTTAGGGATTTTATTATTTTTTTATTATTATTATTGTTATTATTATTTGTTATATTATATTATATTTATTATTATGATTATTACTATTATTATTATTATTATTATTATTATTATTATTATTATTATGATTTTTATTATTATTATGATTATGATTATTATGATTATTAACAGTATTATAATTATTAACAATAGTATTATTATTAATATTTTATTTTGTGAGTGTATATGGATATGGATATTTTGCCATTGGTATTATTAGCGACAATATTATTTTTAAAATTGTAATTGTATAAAAATAATTTGAATAATACTTTAAAAATATTTGCGAAAAAATATATATACTATTGCATACTATTTTATCTAAGGATTTTTGAACTACAAAAAATTATATCTTTACAATTTAGTTTTAACCATAAGAATAATTTTCTAGATTTACAAAGTATTACTTTAACATATTTTGACTAATAAAAATGTAGTTTCACATTATGATTTTAAATATATATGTATTTAAGATATTTTGTTTAAATTTTTTTACATAGTTGTTAAGTATCATAAATATTTTCAAAATAGGATACGTACGTATTTCCACAAATTCTTCTCGATTAGCACTATTGATCGTGACTAATCATGACTCGTTCCTACTTCTAATTCTCGCAACTTCAGGCCTCTACCTATCGACCATGGCTATTGGACTAATGAGACATCATCAGAGTATCGCACCACATCAGACGACACACCAGGCAAGATACCTTGCCATTATACTGTTTATTTTCAGTTGTATTTTATTACATATCACTGTTCATATATTTCCAGTTCTTGATTTACTACATGCTCAGTGATATTAGCTTACTTGTTATTATCCTTTTATTGCATATGAACCTAGAGTTAAGGGACTACTGTGTGTAGTGTATCGCATATACTTTGACACAGTTGTACCACGAGGATGTGTGAGATGAGTAGCATGTAGAGGTTCTTGCGTGTGGGCTGATCCTCCATGCGCTTGCGTTAGGGTTAACTGCTAATAGAGGCGTATTAGGAGACTTAGCACTTAGTAGAGGTACATGGTCGTGGATGCGACTTGACAGGTACATTGGGTGGGGAGAACAATACCTAGCGTATGGGCTTCTTTGTACTTTCCTGCTTACCTGTGCGCTCCGCCGGAGATGCAGGCTCCAGATACCCTCTGACGTTTTCCAGAGCATTATGGACGTAGCCCCTTGCACATGTTGCCCTCTGACGATCTTCAGACGGTACGGACGTAGGCCCCTGGTGCCCTATATGGGGACTATGCTGATCCTATTTACATCATGCGTTGAAGGTTTGTTCTTACTGCATAAACACATTAGATGGTTAGGTAACCCTCGTCAATGTCATATCACCCCGTTCCATTAGTAGCTTGAGACAATATCGCATCACGGTATAGTGTACTACCCCTTGTCCTTGTTTGGTCGTAGGGGTTGTCCACTGTTTCGATGATGAGGTATTGGAACTTGTTACGAGTGGGACTATTTACTTTACTTATGATTTATGACATAGTATATATATTCAGTTATGTGGCATGTTCTTTTTGTATCTTATTACGTCCCTCTGAGGACCTAGTTATCTCGCCAGGTGTGTGCTCTTGTCTTTCGCAGGTGTTCTAGCCGTGGCCATGATCATCTCTATTTCTTCGAGGATGATTGTACTTTGATCGTCTTCGCTTCGCTCGCCAAACTTTTTCTTTTGTGATGTATTTCTTTTCATAGTTGGTAGTGGATTTGTCTCCACCCAACTACATGTACCAATGACAATTCATAGATTATATGATATCTTTTATTCTTATATTTTGTGTGGATAAGATTAGTCATGGTTCTACTGCATTTTATAGCTTACATATATTTCTTATACGGCTGGCATGTCTATGTACCTAGTCCTACGTATTTTAGGACTGGGATATTACATATTTTGTGGTGGCCCATGCAGGTCGAGTTTATCACTTCGGTTATGTGATTGTACCGATGTGAACCTGCATATAGGATTAGTGTCTAGGAATCTCATCCACAAGCTTGACCTCCTTCCTTGTTTCAAGTTTTGAACTCTCGTTGCCATCCTTCATTTGCATCCTGCTTGAACTCTTTCTACCGTAAATCCTTATCTTTCGTGCTTAGTGACAGTTAGGAAGATGACTACACTATTATATGCTCATAGGTCAAATACATGGCTAGGAAGATTACATTGACAATTAGTGTACATTGAGGTCTT
The DNA here is from genome assembly GCA_029216955.1 of Iris pallida. Lineage (NCBI taxonomy): Eukaryota > Viridiplantae > Streptophyta > Magnoliopsida > Asparagales > Iridaceae > Iris > Iris pallida. The sequence goes on from JANAVB010008599.1 coordinate 22,845,750, forward strand.
ATTTGATTTATAAAGACATTTTTCCTAAAAGTATGATTCTAAGGATTAGTTAATTCTAAGTTGGTTAGTAGCATATTACCGCCTTCAAGGGATAGTTGGAATTTTATTTTGCTAAGGTGGTATACACGAGAGGATAGCTAGATCGAGAAAACAAATTTATGATTGCGAAATAGTTTATGATTTATTGGGATATGAAACCGATTTGAGAAACATCTTTAAATTGTGACATATGATTTACGCTTAAGTTCGAGTTTTGATTGTAATATGTTAAAGTTTATCTCAAAATTTATTAAAGAGTTTTAAATTATAAGTTATGATTTTGTAAACGACTAAAGAATGTGGAGGGTTTATGATTTACAATTTATTAGAGAGCTTGAGGTTTTAAATTGAGTCGTGCGATTTATAAGTTTATTTAATTTTGAGTTTGAAGAGATGATGGTAAAAAATTTCTTGTTTAAAATATTTTGGAAGATATGAAATCGACTTTGAAGGAAAAATTTAAATTTCAAATTGTGTCATATGATCTATGATTTATAAAGATATTTAGATTTCGAGTTTAAAGCCTTGATTATGGATATTTAAATTTTGGTGAAAAAAAAGTATGTTCAATTTACGATATACAAAGACTATTTCGAGATTGATTAGAGAATTAAATTTTGAATAAACTTGGCAGCCTAAGATAATTAGAAATTTTAGAATGTTTTTGAGAGAAATTTTTTTTTTAAGATTAGATCATATATTGATGAAGGATCAAGAAACGAGCAAGGTCGCCCTAATGAGATACAAGTATTCCACAATAGGTTGCCATACCACCTATGACTATGATATGACATATACACAAGTATAGTTAGTCATCGACCAAACTGTATAACTATATCCTTATCTTGCCTTACTCAACCTCCTCCCAAATTTAGATCTTTATCGTGACCATCAAATTATTTGAAACATAGAAATGATTAGAATCATTTCCTTGACCATACCCTTATCTATGAGACTATTTTCTCTCTAGAAACTGTGTCTCTAACTTATCTTAACTTGATCTACGAGATTTTCTAAATTATCTTTATTTCGTGCTTTAACTGTATCCTTTTTGTGCATTAATTAGTACAACATGAGAACCCACTTTCTATTTTGATCATTTGGGGTTCCCTATCATGACTTTGATATTTGGAGCACAACAATAGACTTTTTCTTCCAACAAATTCCATATACAAGACCTAGACGAGCCCACCTTCATGTAGGTATATCACGTGCCACTAAAACCCGTATCCTTGTACTCTATTTTTTTGATATGACCTCTGGTCAAAAAGACTAAAACTACAACCCTTACCATGATACAAAATACTTTCTGCCTTCAATTAGGGTCCAACATTGACTCAAATCTTTCGACCGATATATGACTGTGATCTACTTGATTCCTTAAATGCTTAACTTTGTGCCTTACCCATTGTCCCATCACACCACTAGTTTAACTCTTTTAAGTTGGGTAGAATGCCTTGTGACCTAGCAATCCTTATGACCTATAATCACAAGTTACTTAGACTCTAGAATTTAGAGGACCCTAACCCATCTAGCCAACTGAACCCTTGAGGCAAGTAGACAATAGGCCGACTGTGTAAACATCAAACAAGACCTAGAATCTTACGACTCTTAGACTATTCATATTTGTTCTTATTTCATCTACACTCGTGCCTCTGTTCTACTATCTAGAGTAATAATGCTATTATAGCCTAGTTTTGTAAGCTTAATTCTTTACCAAGCTTGTTCATGACATATGCTAATGAGCGCTCACTAACATATTATCTAATCAGAACCGGTACATGATGGTCTAATCAACCGAGTGCACTTTGGTTCACCTTTTTCATATATCAACTTACGTGGATGTAATGTAGTTAAACGTACCCCTTAGAATTCCATCCACGACTGCCTTGACGATTCTTTTGAAATTTATACGGCCGCCTTTGAACCACGTATTCGTAATTGATGATGTCGTCATTGAACTCCTTATATCGCTTTTAGCTTTACCGATTTTGGAAGGACGAAGGCACTTGTACTTGGATTTCCTCCAGCTATCCTACCAATTGTGACCATCACCACTCACGGTTGCTATGTCTTCATCCTAAACTCCTTGTCCTCTTTCTCGGCACTATATTTACTACCATGACCCTCTAATCGCTTAATTTAGAGGTGAACCTAATCCGCTCTCTTAAATCGTGCCCTCAACCTACTTTCAAAACATAACTTTTAGGTCTTTCAATTATTCTCTTGATACCATATTACTCCTTTGCACGATTATCATGACTAACTTTAACTCTTAACTTTTAATTGTTGCCTTAAACTCATGACCCTCACTCATTATCCACGGCCATACCCGTATTATTTTCTATGATCTAGATCATGATTCCTTACGGCATGATTTTGTTGAACATTGTAATTAATTGTTCCCCATCGATACCCCCTTGTGTCTTCTCACCCCCCACTAATTCTTAATTTTGAGGACGAAATTCTTTTAAGTTCGGTAGGATGTAAAATTCCTAAATTTCTACTATTTTTTATTATTATAAATTTGGTACTGATTTTTTTGTATTTGTACGTCGCGTAGTTGCATGGTACATCGCGCATAAAATTTTATTTTTGTAATTGCTCGACGAGTGCGAATATGTGCGAGCGTACATATTTTTATAAAAATATTTTTTCTATTTTTATAGTTTCAAAATAATATATATATAATAAATATTCTTGCTATCGTACCAAAATTTTATAAGTTTGCTATTTTAATTTTTTATGTATGCCGATTTCGAAAATAATATATACATAGATATTTTGCACTAGTCACATGCGAGATACATGAAATTTAATTCATGTATATATTGGAATTCTCAAAATCATTTTATTATTTATCTTAATTTAGTAAAAAAAAAAGGTATTTTAAAGATATTTTCTATCAATATTCAAAATATTTATTGTAATTTTTGAAATTATTTAATATTGATTATTTTATTACTTACAGGAGATAATTTGGCAGTTTTGATGATTTAATATTATGGTAATTTAAATTAGGATTTAATTTATGGATGAAGAGAAAATTTATCTAAGATCTAAATATGGATTTAGATTGATTAAACTTATTTTTGGATTTGATTTAAATAGTTTAAATTTAAAAATAGAATTTATATTGAGTTTAGATTACCTAGATTTAAATTAGAATTTGATTTGGATTATTATTGATTTAAATTTGATTTAAATTAAATTACAAATTATCTTATGGGCATTTAAACTGTCATAATCCTTATCCAACTGGGAATTCCTACCTCCTATATAAGGAGAGGTACTCATCCATAATTTCTACTATCCACAGATGTGTATTGTGTCTGTGCCCACCGTCTTATTCCATACTTTATACATGTACAATAATTCACGTGTCGGACAGACCCCCGACACAATCAATCCCTAACCTAATCATATTCTAAACCCCGCACAGCCTACATCATCCCCGGCCACAACAACCCCGTTGCCACCATTACCTCCGCTTTTTCAACAACTCCACCGCACATCACCACCCCGTCAATCGCCACACCCACCATCAAACTGCTACCACCGTCGACATCATCACCTTCGACTTCCACCGTATCCCCTCGACCGATCACCGCTCCCTTCCGACACCACCAGCACCACCGTGCTCGACTACTAACCCAACCCATATCACCAGAACACCCATCTACCATCGATCATCTCCGTCGCCCGCACAAAATCCCGGCCAGCCATCGCACCCTTGGCGACTGCAGCCCCGATCCCCCAACCACCACCGACAACCCAGAATCCCCTTCGGCGAAGTACCACCACCATCACCCCCAAGCAAAGAAGAAAAGGGGGAAAACAGAACCTCACTTCCGGCCGAGCTTTTTCCTCCGCCACGTCGAGCATCTCTCTGGCCGGCTCCCGACGCCCAGTCTCCGCCGTGCCGGAGCCCCCATCGCCACCGAGCGTGCAGATCCACGAACCCCTCTGCCCTCCGCCTCGCCGCGCACGTACAGCGCCGCCCGGAGCCGTCAAACCACCTCCCACTTCCCAGCACCGTGCACCAAACCTCCGCTCCCGCCGGCAATCGCCGAAGACCCAAAATAAGGCCCCGCTGGGGTTACTCTCTGCATTCTTCCTCTCCGATGCTCCGCCTCCCTACGTCATTGCAAAATATCCGCGCCGGCCGCAGGCAGCTCCACGACCCACCGCGCTCCGCCCAGAGCCGTCGTCTCCGTCGCCTCAGCGATCCGGATCCCCGAGCGTCGTGTCCTTCCGGTGACGCATCGCATCGACGCTGCGAGCCTTCGACTTCCCGTCGGGCCACCGGGATCCCTCCGGCGCCGCTCTCCGGTGAAGAGCCTCTGGAAACCCTCGTCCGCGTCCGCACGGCCTGCCCCGTGGCCGTCGCTTCACGCCGGCGCCGACCGCCGCCTTCCGCGCACAGCGCCATCGCCGCCTCGCGGAGCCGGGCCGAGCCCCCTCAGGTGAGCAAACCCGCCCCCTCTCGAGAAAGGAGATGAAATAAAACCCCTATTCTCTCTCATATGAGATGTGTAATTTTAGTTTTAGGGATTTTATTATTTTTATTACTATTATTATTGTTATTATTATTTGTTATATTATATTATATTTATTATTATGATTATTACTAGTTATTATTATTATTATTATTATTATTATTATTATTATTATGATTTTTATTATTATTATGATTATTATTATAATTATTAACAGTATTATTATTATTAACAATAGTATTATTATAAATATTTTATTTTATGAGTGTATATGGGTATGGGTATTTTTCTATTTGTATTATTAGCGATAATATTATTTTCAAAATTATAATTGTATAAAAATAATTTGATTAATACTTTACAAATATTTACGAAAAAATATATATACTATTGCATACTATTTTATCTAAGGATTTTTGAACTACAAAAAATTACATCTTTACAATTTAGTTTTAACCCTAAGAATAATTTTCTAGATTTACAAAGTATTAGTTTATAATATTTTGACTAATAAAAATGTAGTTTCACATTATGATTTTAAATATATATATATATATATATATATGTATTTAAGATATTTTGTTTAAAATTTTTTACATAGTTTTTAAGTATCATAAATATTTTCAAACTAGGATACGTACATATTTCCACAAATTTTTGTCGATTAGCACTATTGATCGTGACTAATCATGACTCGTTCCTACTTCTAATTCTCGCAACTTCAGGCCTTTACCTATCGACCATGGCTATTGGACTAATGAGACATCATCAGAGTATCGCACCACATCAGGTGACACACCAGGCAAGATACCTTGCCATTATACTGTTTATTTTCAGTTGCATTTTATTACATATCACTGTTCATTTATTTCCAGTTCTTACAGTTCTTGATTTACTACATGCTCAGTGATATTAGCTTACTTGTTATTATCCTTTGATTGCATATAAACCTAGAGTTAAGGGACTACCGTCTGTAGTGTATCGCATATACCTTGACACAATTGTACCACGAGGATGTGTGAGATGAGTAGCATGTAGAGGTTCTTGCGTATGGGCTGATCCCCCATACGCATGCGTTAGGGCTAACTGCTAATAGAGGCGTGTTAGGAGATTTAGCACTTAGTAGTGGTACATGGTCGTGGATGAGACTTGACAGGTACATTGGGTGGGGAGAACAATACCTAGCGTATGGGCTTCTTTGCACTTCCCTGCTTACCTGTGCGCTCCGTAGGAGACGCAGGCTCCAGATGCCCTCTGACGTTTCCAGAGCGTTATGGACGTAGCCCCTTGCACATGATGCCCTCTGACGATCTTCGGACGTTACGGACGTAGGCCCCTGGTGCCCTATATGGGGACTATGCCGATCCTATTTACAGCCAGGGCTCATGCGTTGAAGGTTTGTTCTTACTGTATAAACACATTAGATGGTTAGGTAACCCTCGTCAATGTCATATCACCCTGTTCCATTAGTAGTTTGGGACAATATCGCATCGCGGTATAGTGTGCTGCCCCTTGTCCTTGTTTGGTCGTAGGGGTAGTCCACTGTTTCGATGATGAGGTATTGGAACTTGTTACGAGTGGGACTATTTACTTTACTTGTGATTTATGACATAGTATATATATTCAGTTATGTGGCATATTCTTTATGTATCTTGTTACGTCCCTCTGAGGACCTGGTTATCTCGCCAGGTGTGTGCTCTTATCTTTCACAGGTGTTTTAGCTGTGGCCATGATCATCTCTATTTCTTCGAGGATGATTGCACTTTGATCGTCTTCGCTTCGCTCGCCAAACTCTTTCTTTTGTGATGTATTTCTTTTCATAGTTGGTAGTGGATTTTTCTCCGCCCAACTACATGTACCAATGACAATTCATAGATTATATGATATCTTTTATTCTTATATTTTGTGGATGAGATTAGTCATGGTTCTACTGCATTTTACAGCTTACGTATATTTATTATATGGCTGGCATGTCTATGTACCTAGTCCTACGTATTTTGGGACTGGGACGTTACAGAACCAGTTGCAACCGAAGAGCCAGCTGCTAATGAATCAATTGTTGCTCAAGAACAGATTACTGAGGCCGTAGATTTAGCGGTAACATCAATTACTACTGCTAGTCCAGCTCAAGTTCCTGAGACAGCTGTGTTCGAGTCTGAATCGAACATAGGAAGCAGCACCTCCGTGATACTATCTTCTACCACCGAAACTCATCCTCCGGAGGTAGCAGAAAAAGTTGTTGAAGATGTAGTCCCAGAGCTCCCTGGAAATCAATTGGCTCTGGTAACGATGACAAATATATCGTTAACTTTGCTTGCTACCACAGCAACAACAGCACCTGTCTCTAATCTTCAGGAAAAGAGATTGGTAGATATTGCTGATACACCAAGCTCCAACGCTGATATGAATCTCTTGGTAGAGATTCATACTGAAACCTTTTATAAAACTTTGGCAGCGTTGGTCAAAATGGTCTTGAAGAAAGGCCTCGATTATGAGAGCTTAAAAAATGCTATTGCTACTACCATAGACAACATAGCAATGTTCAATGATTCTGTGAGGGCTGCAGCTCTGCAGAAAATAGTCCAGGGACTTAAACAACCCATCAAAGATTATCTGAGGTTGTCAAGTGGGACTATAGAAAGCCTCATCCAATCCGAGTATGATGCTCTCACCAATAAGTACACAACTCGAGAAACCATCTTCAAAGAATCTCTTCAAGATTATAGCAATAAGGTTGCCGTGGAGAGGACTTTCTTGAAAGAAAATAAACCCTTATTGGAGCAGCATCAGCAAGCCTGCGACTCAATGAATATCAAAATTCATGAGCAAAATGATAAAATTCGTGAATTCGAGGCTGAGCTGGATCGTTTAAAGGAGGAGCATAAACGGATAACGACAGATAGAGATCAATTCTTAAGGCAAAGTTCCATTTTGGAGGAACAGATCTTTGGTTCTGAATCAAAAATCAAAACTCTTGAAGAAGCCTAAGACAAAATGATATCTGCCTTTGCCGAACTCTCTCACCTCTGCACTGCGGAAGCCCGAAGATCTATAGCATACACAACTGTAGTAGGCTCTCGTGAAAAACGTCTGGCAGAGTTGCAGAAGATGATTGAAGATTATCTGCTCCACCTTAGAAATTTTTTTATATTCAATAAAGAAAATTTTATCTTCTTTCATTTCTTTTATTTTACTGATGTACTATTTCCAATCATGAAATAAATGAAATATATTTTAAAATATGTGTGAGATAGAAAATAATTATCAGAGGTAATATGGACATGATAAGTCTTCAAAACTCAACAAAGTAGATTATATCTATCCAGAGGTAATGTGGACATGATAGATAATAAATCTTGTTTTCTTTTTAGAGCATACAACACTATCAGAGGTAATATGAACATAATAGATCGTAATGACTCAAAGAAAATAGATTAATATCTATTTAGAGATAATATGGACATGATAGATAACAATGAAAAGAAGTAGATTTAATATTTATTCAGAGGTAATGAGGACATGATAAATAATAAATCTTTTTCTTTCTGAAATCAGCTGGTAAGACAGAAAATCAAAATTCTCTTTTAGGAGAATAAATAATCAGCTTAACAAAACCTTGGTAGCTGGAGAATAAAGAAGAAATTCAAACCTAGTATTTCTTCAAGAATTTATCGTTAATTGGCATCATAAGCAAATCTCCATTAGGTTTAGATAACCTATAAGTGTCACGACCCGCACCCACTGTGAGGGTACGAGAACGTAACAGCGCCCAGCCTACGCCGCAGTGTCGGCGGTAGAACGCTGTTCTAGGTCATGAACTATAACTAACTAACATGAAATACTCTCCATACGGAGGCCAACACAGAGGTACAACTCAATCACGATCTAAGGCAGAATGTAGCACGATAAAATAGATAAGAGAAATCCTCAACTGAGGTACAACAGAAATGAAATACAAGTCTCAACATCTCTACAATATACAACTCTGAAACAAGACAACAACTAAACATGAAAGAAAGAACAGTCTAAGCTATCTATACTATGCAAGGGGTATCATCCTCAGCAGCTGCCTGAACCTCCCCAGGGGTCCAGGTCGCGAGTGTCATCTAGGCAAGCTCCAAAGTAAAGGATGCAGGGTTCCTCATCATCCTCTGTAAAATTTTCAAAAGGTCCAGTCAGGACGGGAGCGAGCACAATACATCTCACGCAGATCATAACAGGTTAGAGAATATAAACATGCAAGAGAGTACGATACATGAAACAGAAAGAAAGTACATGATGTAAACAGGAAGAGAGCTGTAAATAGAAATATCTACTATAAATAGAGAGCTACCAGTGACTAGTGATTTAGAGTACAAAGTCGACATGTGAACGGCTGGATTTGCACATGACTATACTAAAGAGGTGCACATGGCTATACTACTTTGGAATTGTTCACATGACTATTTATACTCCTCCATACCCCAATCAATACACAAGGATCCAAACAAGTTATGTTACGTACATGGTTTTCACATGAAGTCAATAAATGGGTGCACATGAAATATACACGAGAGCTCATACATGAGTGCACATGAAGTTCACATGGGGGCCCATAAACGGGTGCACATAAAATTCACATGAAAGCTCATAAATGAGTGCACATGCAATATAGGTTATACACGAGATACATGGGAAACACGATCGATTCATGAGAGCACATGAGAGTACACGAGCGAGCATGAACGAGCATGATGCACATGAGAAACATGAATAACATGAGAGCGAGGAATACACGATGCACATGAAACACATGACACAATGTATCCGATGCTCCCGAGGGGGATAACATCTCAATGTAGGGATCCATATAGTACCAATCCGTGATAATATCGTGACAGCATCAAATAAGGTAAACTAGAGCAGGAATATAATTCTAAGCAAGTTATAAAATGATCAGAGAATGTACTCGCCTCGTATCTGAATGTCTGAAGTAAATGTACTGTCCGAGATGAGGTACCTGACTCCTAGTTAGAGCAACACAAGTCAAGATGTATACAGGGGATGATAAATGTAATCTATGATGCGTCTGTATGCTGTCTAGGTCAAACTAGACTAAAGTCAACTCTTGGTCAACTCTGGTCAACTACACTAGTCAAACTAAGTCAACTAGGTCACTTCTAGCCCAAACAAGTCTAATAAGTCTCACTAGGCCTAACCAAGCCTAGGCTAACAACCAAGCACACTCACAATTCACAGAGAACACACATACCATATCTAGAAGTATATATTCATCTATGCATTCATATTTTACACATACATGCTTGCATTTATATTTTACATTACACCATGTTCCAATGCAATCTATTGCCTATATGCATATATTCATCACAATATATGCATATATGAAGGCAGCTACTTTTCATTCATATTTCATATATACATAGATACATACATTTATGCATTCATACATAGATATATATATATAGGTTATACATAGATGTATATCTATATCTATATATATATATATATATATATATATATATATATATATATATATATATATATATATATATATATATATATATATAGACACAAAGAGAGGTACCTACATACATATTTACATAGATATATATATATATACATACATACATATTTACATAGATATAGGGAGAGGGTTAAGGGCTGAAATGGTGTAAATGGAACTGGAATTTGGCATGTTATGGGTCTGTTTCAGAGGGTTAAAAGACAGGTTATGGGGCTGCCATTTGGGCTGTGTTTGTGTGTTGAAAGGAATAGGAAAATCAGTAAAGGGTTTATAGGAAATCAGTAAGCATTTAACAAACATTCATTTCAGTTAAGGACTGAACATAAGGGTATAGACTGCACAGTTGGAAATGGGACAGGACAGTTACATACATGCATTAGAGCCATAATCCTTCCCATCAAAAAGTTTGAACTCAGAAATTTGGAAATGAACCATAACTAAGAAATGGAATAGACATTCATAAAATCCCAGGATAGTATGGTGTGTCCAAGGTGACAGTGTCTAAAGTGTGTCAATGTGTGTCAAGTGCTCAGATATGTGAGGGGGCTGTGTGTACATGGTTAAGTACAGATTTTCTCATGTGTGTGAAGAGAATCAGCTGTGTCTTGTGTTTGACAGGGATGTGGTGTTTCAGTTATTTGGACAGTCCATTCCCTACTCGAAATCCAATTCTTAGTGCAAGAAACCAATCCAATATGTAAAAATCAAACTACTGTATTTAACACACATGTTTAAGTGATCAACATGAGTGTGTGTGTGTGTGTATCATAACAAGTGTGTGTGTGTATCATAACATGAGTGTGAGTGGCTAGAGGGAACATGAGAGTGTTGTGCTAGGCTAGAGAGTGAGGGTGTGTGATACATATAGGGTGTGGGTGTGTGTGTGGTGGGGATCAAAACAGTCCACATAATCAATTCCCAGATTTCAGTATTTACACAAGAATTCCCCAAATCAGTTCCTCAGTAAAGGAACACAAATCAGTTATCAACTCAGAATTAGTAATCACAAAAAAAGGAAACAAAACCCAACAGTTCAAAAAAAACAGTCCTCAATGTGAATCTCAGATTTCTGAATCAACATAGTCCCAAATCACCTCAAAATCGACACACACATAGGATTTACATAGGAGAACATGTTAGGGTCTTAGTTACAAGTAATTAACAATGTTAAATGGGTTTAAAGGATTGCTAAAATTCATTTCCAAAATCTGGACAGAAAACAGGATTACACTGATACATGATATTTCAGAAAAAAAAAGAAAATGGAATAGCAATGAAAAATTACATTAAGACATAAATTTTTGGGTTGGTAATAGATAAACATATTGTACACATGCTACACAAGTGGTTTGTGTCCACAAAAGTGGACACAAACGTGTCCAACGAAATTAAATACAAAACAGTGCACAAAACTGTACAACACAGAATCAAGCATCGTGCACGCGTGTCGATTGATCCAGGACACGACACAGACACCCATGTGTCACGTGCACGTGTCAGTGTGTTCGCCAATAATAGGGCTACACCTTGGACACCCTGTACCGTGTCCTAGATGCGTGTCCAGGCGTGTCCGCACACGTGTCAGTGTGAAAACTGTGTGTGCACAGCAGCTCGCGCGCGGCCCGTGCGACCCGTGCGAGCTTAAAAGCTCCGTGCACAGTCCACGAGACACTCCCAAATTTTGTGAGTGTGGTCGCAGACAATGCCCCATGGTTCGTGTCAAAAATCAAGTGTCCAAGTGTCCTATAAGTGGAGAACTAAAGCTCGAGTAGCAGGGCACTGCCCTAAGGCTGCTGCGGCATGTTCATGTCCGTTTTGGACACGGACACGACTCGAATTAGTGCTCAGTCTACACGAAACATGATGTACACATATAGATCTGTCATTCCATGCAATTGGTTCCACAAAAATCAGAAATAAATCCCTCACAGACATTTCATCAAACACATGCACACAATTTATGATACGTGTCCGATACTGACACGTATTGGACACGAACCCTAACAATGCCTATTCCAACAGAGAGAGGGCACCTAGGGCTTCCTAACCATGCAAAAAAAATGAAATTCTATGGAAGGAATAGGAAGTTACCTATATGTTGAAATTCCAATGAAAAGCTCCAAAAATGGGGGTTTCTCCTTGTTAGCCAAACTCTCCAAATTGCCCCAAGCCTGAGAATACTCTCCATGAACAGTAAGAGGAAGACAATTAGAATCTAATGCAAGTGGTTTGAGCCAAAAAAGAGTTAAAATGGGAAAGTTATGGATTGGGGAAGATGGCTATACCTCTTTCTTCAAAGCTTGAGAGAAAAATAACTAAAAGAGGCAAGAACAAATGGAAGAGGCATTAAATAGGGTGGGAAACCCTAGGTTGTCTACCATGGGCTGATTAGGGTGAGGTTTGGGTACATGGTGTGGGCCTATGGGCCTTAAGGCTAGTTATTGATTTAAGGTTTAGTCACAAGTCATGACTTATGACTTAAATCTAACTTAAGTCAAATAACCCTACCATGGGTCAACTCTAGTCTAACTAGGGTTACATGACCTAACCAAGTCCAAACATAACTAGGGTTAGCTTCTAGGTTAGCCTACCGAGGTCATTGCTAGTCAAAGTCAACCTAGTCAACCCTCAATCAAACAATTCCAAAATAAATTTTAAAAATCCCCATAAATTCAAATAAATTATAATAAATCCAAATAACCCTAAAAATGTCAAAATTACCCTAACCACATGGCTAGGCTCTAGGGTAGGCAGTCTCTACTGTTCACTAGCACAACACCAAAATCACAAGTCATGAATTTAATTAGTTTAAAATTAATTAAAAATTACTAAAAATTATAATATGAAATAAATATCATTAAATAATAATTATAATTACAAAATTTCAAAATTACCCTCTTCTGGAAAACTGGGTGTTACAATCCTACCCACCTTATAAAAATTTCGTCCTCGAAATTAAGATGGTAGCTGGCCTTCTAGGTCAAACACCCTACAAATAAAGTCTCAAACATACCGTCAGATAATCATATGCGTCTGTCCAAAATTATGATACTCAGAATCTTCGTCGTGCTAGTGAGCAAGGCTACGATAATCACAGAGTCCTCGACTAAGGCACATACCTCTAGAATCATGGTATTTAAAATTTTTGCATTGTCGCATGCTTGGCAGCGAAAACCTTAAATTTCCACACCCAAGAAATATGTCCTAAATTTGACTATATGTCCTCACTATGCCAGCTAAACACGACTATCGAAGATTCTAGATTCCATAACTGGGTGACCTAGCCCATATGATTCATCTCAGAAAAAAATTAAGCATAACACAAAAACAACAGGACAAAATTGATAAATCAACAAGGAACAGAAGGAATCGAAATTTCAAGGCAGTTATAAGAGGCAATTGCAGAATTTGAGTCAAAAGAACGGAACCTGCAACTAGATCTCCAACGGCCTGAGCATCCTCGACTATCCTGCCGAAAGCTCGCTCCTGTTGGCCTCCCTTGGCCTGCTGCTGATACTGCATGTACCTCTGCTACTGAGTCGATAAGGGTAATCCCGTGTGCTGGTTTACCGGAGCCCTAGCTCCTGCTCCCTGAACTGTCTGTCCCGATGACTCGGGACACTCTCTCAGACGATGATCGAATCCTCCACAAAGCAAACATCTGCCCAGCCAATTCCGGCATTCGCCCCAACCATGCCCTGGTCTCTTACAGAAGGGGCAAATAATAACTAGCTGCTGCTCCGGGGCCTGCTGCTGCCTCTGTGGCTGCTGCGTCTGCTGAAAGGTTACACGGTCCTGAAACTGCCGCTGCTGAAGGTAGACCCTCGGCTGCTGATACTGCTGCTAAAACTGCTGCTGAATCTGCAAACGGGGCACCTGCTGCTGAATCTGTAGGTGGGGCATCTTAGCCGGTCGCGCACTGCCGCTAGCTCCCTGAGTATCTCGCATCCTCTTCTCCTTCAGCCCAAGATCGTCCTTCGCTGTCATGGCTCCTACCAGAATCTGCTCGAAAGTGGCGTCGCGGTCGCTCTTGGTATATGACTTGATCTCTCCGATCAAACCCCTGCGGAACCTCCTCGCCTTTCCGACCTCGGTAAGATCCTCGATGAATCTGCTCAAACGGCTAAACTCTCCAGCGTATTCCTCAACGGTCTGGTTCTCCTGAACCAAACTCTCGAACTGCGCCTCCAAAGCACGGAGTGCGGTATCGGGAAAGAATTTCTCCTGGAACAGTTTCTTGAACGCTGCCCAAGTCTAACCGGCTGTACCAACCCTCGGGTCCGTCTGGTACCAGGTACGGGCCAAGTCCTGCATCTGACTGGCGACTGCCTCGATATGTAATCCTGCTGGTATCTGTGCCAATCGGAATATCTCCTCAATGTGCTCTATCCAATCATCAGCGTATATGATGCCCTCTGTACCCTTGAAGTCTCGGGGTCCCATCTTCTTAAAGGAATGGATGTCTGGAGTCCTCGGCTGATACGGCTGCATCTGGCCTCCCTGTGGCTGAGCAGCCACCAGCTCTACTGTCGTCCTGACCAACTGGTGAGTATCTTGTATGCTCTGTCGGATATCAGCAGACTGGCTCTTCTGTATCTGCTGCTGAAACTCTATGAATCGTTGGAAGAGGGTAAACATCTGAGCCGTATCTACTGTCCCTGAAGGTAACTGCTGCTGAGTCATATCTGGAATGACGGAGGAAGACCTCCGGACAGGTGGAGGTGCACTCCCAAAAGCTGCACAAGCTCCTATATGAGCATAAATAGGGGGTACTATGGTCCCAGCATCCACGATCAGGGGAGGGGTGGTAGGCCTCTCATCAGCGTCTGCTGGGCCAGAGCGATGCGATCGTGTCTCAATCACCATCCTGGAGACAGATCAAACAAGGAATCAATACTGAGATAGAATCGATAATTCAAGGGAGGACAGTTATCCAAGGAAGCAAATTTTCAACAGGAATTTAGATGGCAGGAATCTAGTTAAGAGTTTTTCCTAATGTGATTGAGTACCTCAAAAATATCCTAATCCTACTGCAGGCTGTAGTGGTACTCTAGTTCGAATACCACTACACAAACTCGACTTGCATGGGCCACCACTAAAAACGTGTCACGACCCGCACCTACTGTGAGGGTACAAGAACGTAACAGCGCCCAGCCTACGCCGCAGTATCGACTGTAGAACGCTGTTCTAGGTCATGAACTATAACTAACTAACATGAAATACTCTCCATACGGAGGCCAACACAGAGGTACAACTCAATCACGATCTAAGGCAGAATGTAGCACGATAAAATAGATAAGAGAAATCCTCAACTGAGGTACAACAGAAATGAAATACAAGTCTCAATATCTCTACAATATACAACTCTGAAACAAGACAACAGCTAAACATGAAAGAAAGAACAGTCTAAGCTATTTATACTATGCAAGGGGTATCATCCTCAGCAGCTGCCTGAACCTCCCCAGGGGTCCAGGTCGCGAGTGTCATCTAGGCAAGCTCCAAAGTAAAGGATGCAGGGTTCCTCATCATCCTCTGTAAAAATTTTAACAGGTCCAGTCAGGACGGGAGCGAGCACAATACATCTCACGCAGATCATAACAGGTTAGAGAATATAAACATGCAAGAGAGAACGATACATGAAACAGAAAGAAAGTACATGATGTAAACAGGAAGAGAGCTGTAAATAGAAATATCTACTATAAGTAGAGAGCTACCAGTGACTAGTGATTTAGAGTACAAAGTTGACATGTGAACGGCTGGATTTGCACATGACTATACTAAAGAGGTGCACATGGCTATACTACTTTGGAATTATTCACATGACTATTTATACTCCTCCATACCCTAATCAATACACAAGGATCCAAACAAGTTATGTTACGTACATGGTTTTCACATGAAGTCCATAAATGGGTGCACATGAAATATACACGAGAGCTCATACATGAGTGCACATGAAGTTCACATGGGGGCCCATAAACGGGTGCACATGAAATTCACATGAAAGCTCATAAATGAGTGCACATGCAATATAGGTTATACACGAGATACATGGGAAACACGATCGATTCATGAGAGCACATGAGAGTACACAAGCGAGCATGAACGAGCATGATGCACATGAGAAACATGAATAACATGAGAGCGAGGAATACACGATGCACATGAAACACATGACACAATGTATCCGATGCTCCCGAGGGGGATAACATCTCAATGTAGGGATCCATATAGTACCAATCCGTGATAATATCGTGACAGCATCAAATAAGGTAAACTAGAGCAGGAATATAATTCTAAGCAAGTTATAAAATGATCAGAGAATGTACTCGCCTCGTATCTGAATGTCTGAAGTAAATGTACTGTCCGAGATGAGGTACCTGACTCCTAGTTAGAGCAACACAAGTCAAGATGTATACAGGGGATGATAAATGTAATCTATGATGCGTCTGTATGCTGTCTAGGTCAAACTAGACTAAAGTTAACTCTTGGTCAACTCTGGTCAACTACACTAGTCAAACTAAGTCAACTAGGTCACTTCTAGCCCAAACAAGTCTAATAAGTCTCACTAGGCCTAACCAAGCCTAGGCTAACAACCAAGCACACTCACAATTCACAGAGAACACACATACCATATCTAGAAGTATATATTCATCTATGCATTCATATTTTACACATACATGCTTGCATTTATATTTTACATTACACCATGTTCCAATGCAATCTATTGCCTATATGCATATATTCATCACAATATATGCATATATGAAGGCAGCTACTTTTCATTCATATTTCATATATACATAGATACATACATTTATGCATTCATACATAGATATATATATAGGTTATACATAGATGTATATCTATATCTATATATATATATATATATATATATATATATATAGACACAAAGAGAGGTACCTACATACATATTTACATAGATATAGGGAGAGGGTTAAGGGCTGAAATGGTGTAAATGGAACTGGAATTTAGCATGTTATGGGGCTGTTTCAGAGGGTTAAAAGACAGGTTATGGGGCTGCCATTTGTGCTGTGTTTGTGTGTTGAAAGGAATAGGAAAATCAGTAAAGGGTTTATAGGAAATCAGTAAGCATTTAACAAACATTCATTTCAGTTAAGGACTGAACATAAGGGTATAGACTGCATAGTTGGAAATGGGACAGGACAGTTACATACATGCATTAGCGCCATAATCCTTCCCATCAAAAAGTCTGAACTCAGAAATTTGGAAATGAACCATAACTAAGAAATGGAATAGACATTCATAAAATCCCAGGATAGTATGGTGTGTCCAAGGTGACAGTATCTAAAGTGTGTCAATGTGTGTCAAGTGCTCAGATATGTGAGGGGGCTGTGTGTACATGGTTAAGTCCAGATTTCCTCATGTGTGTGAAGAGAATCAGCTGTGTCTTGTGTTTGACAGGGATGTGGTATTTCAGTTATTTGGACAGTCCATTCCCTACTCGAAATCCAATTCTTAGTGCAAGAAACCAATCCAATATGTAAAAATCAAACTACTGTATTTAACACACATGTTTAAGTGATCAACATGAGTGTGTGTGTGTGTGTGTATCATAACAAGTGTGTGTGTGTATCATAACATGAGTGTGAGTGGCTAGAGGGAACATGAGAGTGTTGTGCTAGGCTAGAGAGTGAGGGTGTGTGATACATATAGGGTGTGGGTGTGTGTGTGGTGGGGATCAAAACAGTCCACATAATCAATTCCCAGATTTTTGTATTTACACAGGAATTCCCCAAATCAGTTCCTCAGTAAAGGAACACAAATCAGTTATCAACTCAGAATTAGTAATCACAAAAAAAAGGAAACAAAACCAACAGTTCAAAAAAAAACAGTCCTCAATGTGAATCTCAGATTTCTGAATCAACATAGTCCCAAATCACCTCAAAATCGACACACACATAGGATTTACATAGGAAAACATGTTAGGGTCTTAGTTACAAGTAATTAACAATGTTAAATGGGTTTAAAGGATGGCTAAAATTCATTTCCAAAATCTGGACAAAAAACAGGATTACACTGATACATGATATTTCAGAAAAAAAGAAAAATAGAATAGCAATGAAAAATTACATTAAGACATAAATTTTTGGGTTGGTAATAGATAAACATATTGTACACATACTACACAAGTGGTTTGTGTCCACAAAAGTGGACACAAACGTGTCCAACGAAATTAAATACAAAACAGTGCACAAAACTGTGCAATACAGAATCAAGCATCGTGCACGCGTGTCGATTGATCCAGGACACGACACAGACACCCATGTGTCACGTGCATGTGTCAGTGTGTTCGCCAATAATAGGGCTACACCTTGGACACCCTGCACCGTGTCCTAGACGCGTGTCCAGGCGTGTCCGCACGCGTGTCAGTGTGAAAACTGTGTGTGCACAGCAGCTCGTGCGCGGCCCGTACGACCTGTACGAGCTTAAAATCTCCGTGCACAGTCCACGAGACACTCCCAAATTTTGGGAGTGTGGTCGCAAACAATGCCCCAAGGTTCGTGTCAAAAATCAAGTGTCCAAGTGTCTTATAAGTGGAGAACTAAAGCTCGAGTAGCAGGGCACTGCCCTAAGGCTGTTGCGGCGTGTTCGTGTCCATTTTGGACATGGACACGACTCGAATTAGTGCTCAGTCTACACGAAACATGATGTACATAGATAGATCTGTCATTCCATGTAATTGGTTCCACAAAAATCAGAAATAAATCCCTCACAGACATTTTATCAAACACATGCACACAATTTATGATACGTGTCCGATACGGACACGTATTGGACACGAACCCTAACAATGCCTATACCAACAGAGAGAGGGCACCTAGGGCTTCCTAACCATGCAAAGAAAACAAAATTCTATGGAAGGAATAGGAAGTTACCTATATGTTGAAATTCCAATGAAAAGCTCCAAAAATTGGGGTTTCTCCTTGTTAGCTAAACTCTCCAAATTGCCCCAAGCCTGAGAATACTCTCCATGAACAGCAAGACGAAGACAATTAGAATCTAATGCAAGTGGTTTGAGCCAAAAAGGAGTTAAAATGGGAAAGTTATGGATTGGGGAAGATGGCTATACCTCTTTCTTCAGAGCTTGAGAGAAAAATAATTAAAAGAGGCAAGAACAAATGGAAGAGGCATTAAATAGGGTGGGAAACCCTAGATTGGCTGCCATGGGCTGATTAGGGTCAGGTTTGGGTACATGGTGTGGGCCTATGGGCCTTAAGGCTAGTTATTGATTTAAGGTTTAGTCACAAGTCATGACTTATGACTTAAATCTAACTTAAGTCAAATAACCCTACCATGGGTCAACTCTAGTCTAACTAGGGTTACATGACCTAACCAAGTCCAAACACAACTAGGATTAGCTTCTAGGTTAGCCTACCAAGGTCATTGCTAGTCAACCTAGTCAACCCTCAATCAAACAATTCCAAAATAAATTCTAAAAATTCCCATAAATTCAAATAAATTATAATAAATTCAAATAACCCTAAAAATGTCAAAATTACCCTAACCACATGGCTAGGCTCTAGGGTAGGCACTCTCTACTGTTCACTAGCACAACACCAAAATCACAAGTCATGAATTTAATTAGTTTAAAATTAATTAAAAATCACTAAAAATTATAATATAAAATAAATATCATTAAATAATAATAATAATTATAATTATAAAATTTCAAAATTACCCTCTTCTGGAAAACTGGGTGTTACAATAAGCACCATTGGAGAATACGGTTTCGACTACATAAGGACCCTCCCATTTAGCTTTGAACTTGCCTTTACTCTTATGAGTCATAACCATAGGTCTTCGGACAGCTAGAACTAGCTCTCCTACTTTAAATAACCTCTCTTTAACTTTGCGGTTGAAAGCTCGAGATATACGGGATTGATACAACTCAATGTGCTGTTGCGCTTGAAGACGCTTCTCATCCAAACCTTCAAGTTCTTAGAGTCTTAAGAGGTCATTATTCTCTGCAGTTAGCTCATTAGCAATGGCTGTTCTAAGAGATGGTATTTGGATCTCTAGTGGAGGAATAGCTTCACATCCGTAAACCAATAAAAATGGTGTAAAACAGTTGGAGTTCGGACTGTTGTTCGATAAGCCCATAAACATTCTCCAAGTTTCTCATTCCAATCACGTTTATTAGAAAAGACAAACTTTTTGAAAAGTTTATTAATTGTTTTGTTGAAGGCTTCTGCTAAACCATTAGCAGCTGGATTATAAGCCGTAGAACCTATGTTCTGGATCCGATTCTTCTCACAAAATCGATAAAACACCTGACTTGCAAATTGTGGCCCGTTATCATGGATTATCCTTCGGGGAATCCCGAAACGATAAATGACATGATGTTTAATGAAGTTAACCACATTAGACGTTTTTACTTCAATAAGAGGAACTGCTTCTGCCCATTTAGAAAAATAATCGATTATAGCCAGGATAAACCGATGTCTTTTGATAGAAGGGGGATTAATTAGACCAATAATATCCATACCCCCAAGCTTCGAAAGGCCAAGAAGCTGCTGTAGGATGTAAAAATTCAGAGGATTGATGAATAAAATCAGCATAAATCTGGCATGCTTTATACCGTCTGGCATAATCCACAACGTCTGCTATCATAGAAGGCCAATAATAACCCATTCTTCGAATACGGTCCTATAACTTTGGACCTGGTTGATGCGCACCATAAACTCCATCATGAGCTTCTCAAAGTGTTTGCTTGGCTTCGCTTTCTGAAAGACAACGTAATAAAAGTCCGTCATAAGAATGATAATACAACATGTGCAAAGAAGAATCGTAGTAAAATCAAAATGATCGTCTTTTGATTGATACAGCTTCTTTTGGATCTTCAGGTAAAATCTCATAGACCGCATAATCAATAAATGGACTTCTCCAATCCCTTTGTTGAGAATTTGATTCGATAACATAACTCTGTTTGATATACAAATTATTCTTGACACAGAATAAATCTCTATCCAACAAAGTAATGGTGTTTTGCCTTCTAATTGGAACTGCTAAGTCTGCAGCTAGACTAGCGAGAGCGTCGGCTTCCAAATTTTAAAAATGTGGTACGAATTCAATGAAGAACCCTTTGAATGAAAGAGCCAATTCGATTACCACTTGATGATAGGGAATGAGGTCAGGATTTCTGACTTCATATGTCCCTCTGACCTGATTGACAATCAGTTGAGAGTCTCCATAAGCTTCCAAGAACTCAATGTCCAATTGTTTTGCTACTTGAAGACCAATTAGCAGAGCGTTATACTCTGCAACATTATTGGAACATGGTTCGTTGTGGGAATAAGCACGATATATAACTATTTTATCAGGAGAGACCAAGACGATGCCTATTCCGAAGACAATATTACCTTTAGGTCCAACTCGTGATGCTCCATCAAAGTATAATTGCCAAATGTCATCCCTCAAAGTCATATTGTAATCTACGAATTCATCTGGAATGTCTTCATATAGTTTAGAAGTTTCAGGTATGGGGTGAGCTGCTAAGAAGTCAGCTAACGCTTGACCATTTACTGATTTTTGAGGTATGTAGACCATATCACAGGGAGTAAGCAACATTACCCAGGTAGCTAACCGGGAGTTAAGAATACTCGGCTTTTTCATCAATACCCGAATGGGATTTATTCGGGATATGACATGAATAGTTTGTCCCGATACAGAATGTCGCGTCTTTTGAATGGCAAAGACCAAGGCTAGACATTCTTTTTCCATAGGAGTTTACATGTGTTCGGCTCCAACCATCATTCGGCTAAGATAATAAATTGCCTGTTCATGGCTCTTATCACTTTTCTGTGCAAGAAGAGCACCAAGAGAATGATCTAAGGCTCGAACATACAGCAAAAATGGTCTTTCCACTACCGTAGGTACTAAAACAAGTAGATTTGTAAGGTATTGTTTGATGTCATCGAATGCTTTTTGACATGCTTTATCCCAAACAAATGACACACCCTTCTTTAGCAAACGAGAGAGAGGTTGACATCTCCCAGAAATATTTGATATAAATCTCCTGATATAGGTAATACGACCTTGAAAACCACGAAGTTCTTTCAGATTACGTGGGGGACGCATTTCAAGAATGGCTTTGACTTTATCATGATCAACATGGATACCTTGAAAAGTGATGACAAATCCCAAAAATTTGCCACTAGAAATCCCTAAGAAAGACTTAGTGGGGTTCATTTTTAGTTGATGTCGACGCATCAACTCGAATACTGTCTTCAAGTCTTGAATGTGATCATCTTTTAATCGACTTTTGACGGCGATATCATCCACGTAACATTCAACTATTTTTCGCAGATGTTCTTAAAAAATATTACTCATGGCCCTTTGATATATAGCACCAGCATTTTTCAAACCAAAAGGCATAACTGTGTAGCAATAAACTCCGAGGGGTGTTCGAAAAGCAGTATGCTTTTCATCTCCTGGATGCATCTTAATTTGGTTATATCCTAAAAATCAGTCCATGAAAGACATGCGTTCAAAACCACATGTATTTTCTATTATGACATCAGTGATAAGTGGAAATTCGTCTTTTGGACAAGCTGCGTTGAGATCTCAAAAATCTATACAAGCTCGAACTTTTCTATTCTTCTTCATGATAGGAACAATATTGGCGACCCAATCTGGATGTTGTTCTTCACGGAAAAAATTGCATATGATCAACTTTTTAACTTCTGCTTCAATTGCATCCATCATATCCGGTCGAAAACGTCGCTGCTGTTGTTTTACAGGTTTGGCATTAGAAAGAATATTGAGTTTATGGGTAGCTACCTTGGGATCCAAACTTGACATATCCTCATAGCTCCATGCAAAGATATCAATATATTCTTTAATCAGCTTTATCAACTCTTCTTTTTCATGCTCAGAAAGATTTTTGCTAATGAATATTGGCTTCGATGTAGTCTCGTCTCCAACATCAATCTGGACGATCTCATCTTCTGTGGGTGGCTGTCGTTGTTCAAATCGAAGCTCCCACTGAGTATCCATGCCCAAGGGTCATTTTTAAATAGTTCAGATTCATCATCGGTTTGAATCATATTGACTGAAAAGATGCGCTCAGATTCAACATACTGGACTCTTTCAGAATCTGAGGATTGTAAAGAACTGGAAGAAAATTCCTCTTCCATATCTTCATTAAACATGTGGGATGTATCGTATCCCAAACCGTTATGGGTTCGTTGATAAAACGGATCACCACATAATGGTAATCGTCTACCTTTGCCCTGATTAAGGCCTAACATGGTTTTTAAATCATATCCCATATTCTGGATAATCTTAAGAGATTGTTGACTATATCTGTCAATTCTGATTTTTCCTTTATCCTCCTCTTCGAAGCTATCTGTCTGTATAACAGGAATATTCCTAGCCAAACCAAACACAATTTGACGCTTGTTTTTCTTAGTAGACGGAATCACAAAATAAGATTCTTTATGACGTCTATAAGTTACACAAGCTTGTGATGATGAGGCAATAGGTAGTAAATAAGAAGAAGATGTTAGGAACCTCTGAGCGTAGGGTCCAACATCGACATAAGGATGAAAAGAATTCTTTTATGATTAATGTATAAGGTTTCCTCTGTATTTATGTCAGTTTTATGTTGATGACTTTGATTATCAACAGATAAAGTCATTCGTTCAATAAATTTGACAGCCATATACTCCAAAAGGAAATCTTCATTAAAATGAGAGAATACAGAGTGATCAATATTTACATCATTGACAGACAGACAACTACGCTTTGGATTAATCATTAACGGACCATCATCTGACTTTAGCGTAGACTTGCCAAGGTTGATAACTAGTGGTTCTGGATCAGTTGTACGAGAAGTACGTGTAGTACCCCGTCCCTACATCGTGCCCCGTCTCCGTCCACGGGATGCGCGAGAAAGGAACACTATCGCTATCGATTCGGTCGGGACCGATAGGTCGGAATCGGCCAAGTCGATCGAATGGGAACGGTTGAATTAAGATCCATTCCACGTTATGGAATGGCTTCTTCGGAACCAAGTCCCATATTCAGCGGATTGCACCTCGAGGATTGGCTCTGCGGCTGAGTCGGAAGAGACCTTCCGTTGCTCTGGTTTTCATGCCGCACTTGATTTGGCTTTGGCTTTGGTTTTCGTGAATACGTTTTTCGTGAATATTTTTGATGGGTTTTCGTAACGCATTTTCGAGCTTCGCATTTATATCGAATATCCTTGAATTATACAGTGTTCTAATCAGTAGCTTATGCGATTACAGGTGATCGTGTAGGCGACGTCAGCGCAGCCAACCGGTCGCTCGCTTGAAACAAGGCTAAGGCGAGTGGCTGACCTCCTTCATCTCGTCCCTCTACTTCAAAACTCAATATGTGAAGTAAATGAATGCTTGTCATAATAGTATAGAATCAAAGAAATCGTGGCACGATTCTTCACGAAACACTTGCTATCAAACTGCCGGTTTTGAAAATGGAAAACGTATTTCTTACGCAAATCCACTTAGCCTATGCAAAACAATGAATGAATCTATTAACGTTTATCGCAATGATACGGTCAAGTAAGCAAATCAACTAAGTCCAAAGGAAAACGGTCATTGGACAACTTGTCGACAAGGTGAAGTTTCCTCGAACGGTTGCCTATGCCAAGGGACCGATTCGGCCCGGGAGGAACGAGTGTAGCAGCGCCAACCCTTCATCGACGCGAGTTATACGGGCACTTTCGTACAGGGCTCGCTACCCGACGCGAAAGGGGCGTCGTCTAACCAAATGCTATAGTCCGCGATGGCTTGACATTGCCAGTGGCCTTCATAACCCCCTTCACTGCTTAACAGGCGCACGGGACACGGAAGAAACATGATAGTTGCTTAATGATATTCAATTTCATATGCTTGCCTCAAAACATGTTAACATGCAAATCGAACAGGATGGTTAGAAAGATCATTGAAATAGCTAGCTAACATGTTTACGAAAATTCTTGAATCAAATGCAGAGCTTGGATTTAATTAGCCATTCGCTAGTACATGTGTTTCGTACTGATCCTCGCTCTTTACAGGTCCCGTAAACCAGGAAGGGCGCGCCAGCTAGCTCGGTGGTGTTCGTAACTTTTGAAGCTTTGGTCGTGCGTCGAAGACTTACTCTGCGACTCCACTTTTGAAGGCTCTCGACAGTCCAAGGAAAATGACTCAGCGTCCCTCCCATCCAGGTCAATGGAGTACTTGTGTATATTGAAGGATGTGTGCTATGTATGGAACGGCTATCTCATCGGTACTCTTTCGTAATCGAGTCATGTTGTAGCCCGTACGGCAATGAGTCATGTATCGGAGTCTGTAAAAGATGTTCATTATCAATAAAGATCAGAGGGAACTGTAATTGTGGCGTCACTACCTCTATGGCGTGGCGTGCATGATCTACACCGATCACAACAGCCTCAAGTATCTATTCACGCAGAGGGAACTGAACTTGCGGCAGAGGCGCTGGCTTGAACTGATCAAGGATTACGACTTGACTATCGACTATACGCCGGGAAAGGGAAATATTGTGGCGGACGCCTTGAGTCGGAAGTACATTGCCTCGTTATCCATCGATCCCAGACTGCTACGAGACCTAGAAGAGATGGGCATCGAGCTCCGAGTAAGATTCTGGAATGTGCAGTTGGCAAAGTTGCTGTTAGAGCCGAGCTTGCTTGATAAGATCAAGACCGCTCAGACGGACGATCCATACCTGAAGAAAGTACGAGAGCTGATCTCGACGGACAGGACGACCGACTTTGCGGAAGACGAAACCGGCGTGCTTCCATTGAAGGGTAGGCTATGCGTTCCGGACAATTCAGAACTCAGAAAGGAGATCCTGTCGGAGGCCTACTATGCGAAATACACCTTGTATCCCGGTAGTACGAAGATGTACAAGGACCTCCGCACAAACTTCTGGTGGCACGGGATGAAAAGAGATGTGGCACTCTTCGTGTCGCAATGCATGGCCTGTCAGCAGGTAAAAGCTGAGCACCAAAGACCGGGCGGGAAGATGCAGAATCTGGCGATTTCAGAATGGAAGTAGCAGCACGTGTGCATGGATTTCATTATTGGTCTGCCGAAGATGCCACGAGGAAATGATGCTATCTGGGTCAACGTCGATCGATTAACCAAGTCAGCGCATTTTATTGCCATCAAAGTAACTTGGAGCGTTGATCGCCTGGCGCAGATATATCTTGATGAGATAGTACGGCTGCACGGAGTTCCAGTATCCATCGTCTCTGATCGGGATTCACAGTTCATGTCGCGATTCTGGAGTAGCCTTCAGTCGGCGCTGGGTACCAAGTTGCAGTTTAGCTCAGCTTACCATCCTCAGACCGACGGCCAAACGGAGCGCGTCAATCAGATTCTCGAAGACATGCTACGACTCTGCGCAATTGACTTCAAATCAAGCTGGGA
This sequence comes from Iris pallida, assembly GCA_029216955.1. Lineage (NCBI taxonomy): Eukaryota > Viridiplantae > Streptophyta > Magnoliopsida > Asparagales > Iridaceae > Iris > Iris pallida. Next base: position 22,872,272 of record JANAVB010008599.1, read on the forward strand.
CAATCATCTACCGCTGGCCGAATTTGCATACAACAATAGCTATCAATCTAGCATTCTAATAGCACCGTATGAAGCCTTGTACGGGCGCAAGTGTCCCGTCCCTACATCGTGCCCCGTCTCCGTCCACGGGGTGCGCGGGAAAGGAACACTGTCGCTATCGATTCGGTCGGGACCGATAGGTCAGAATCGGCCGAGTCGATCGAACGGGAACGGTTGAATTAAGGTCTATTCCACGTTATAGAATGGCTTCTTCGGAACCAAGTCCCATATTCAGCGGGTTGCGCCTCGAGGATTGGCTCTGCGGCTGAGTCGGGAGAGACCTCCCGTTGTGCTGGTTTTTATGCCGTATTTGATTTGGCTTTGGCTTTGGTTTTCGTGAATGCGTTTTTTGTGAATGTTTTCGATGGGTTTTTGTGACACGTTTTCGAGCTTCGCATTTATATCGAATATCCTTGAATTATACAGTGTTCTAATCAGTTGCTTATACGATTGCAGGTGATCGCGTAGGCGACGTCAGCGCAGCCAACCGGTCGCTCGCTTGAAATAAGGCTAAGGCGAGTGGCTGACCTCCTTCGTCTTGTCCCTCTACTTCAAAACTCAATATGTAAAGTAAATGAATGCTTGTCATAATAGTGTAGAATCAAAGAAATCGTGGCACGATTCTTTACGAAACACTTGCTATCAAACTGCAAGTTTTGAAAATGGAAAACGTGTTTCTTACGCAAATCCACTTAGCCTATGCAAAACAATGAATGAATCGATTAACGTTTATCGCAACGATACGGTCAAGTAAGCAAATCAACTAAGTCCAAAAGAAAACGGTCATTGGACAACTTGTCGACAAGGTGAAGTTTCCTCAAACGGTTGCCTAGACCAAGGGACCGATTCGGCCCAGAAGGAACGAGTGTAGCAGCGCCAACCCTTCATCGGCGCGAGTTATGCGGGCACTTTCGCACAGGGCTCGCTACCCGACGTGAAAGGGGCGTCGTCTAACCAAATGCTATAGTCCGCGATGGCTTGACATTGCCAGTGGCCTTCATACCCCCTTCACTGCTTAACAGGTGTACGGGACACGGAAGGAACATGACAGTTGCTTAATGATATTCAATTTTATATGCTTGCCTCAAAACATGTTAACATGTAAATCGAACAGGATGGTTAAAAAGATCATTGAAATAGCTAGCTAACATGTTTACAAAAATTCTTGAATCAAATGCAGAGCTTGGATTTAATTAGCCATTCGCCAGTACATGTGTTTCGTGCTGATCCTCGCTCTTTGCAGGTCCCGCAAACCAGGAAGGACGCGCCAGCTAGCTCGACGGCGTTTGTGACTTTTGAAGCTTCGGCCGTGCGTCGAAGACTTACTCTGCGACTCCACTTTTGAAGGCTCTCGACAGTCCAAAGAAAATGACTCAGCGTCCCTCCCCTCCAGGTCAATGGAGTACTTGTGTTTATTGAGGGATGTGTGCTATGTATGGAACGGCTATCTCATCGGCACTCTTTTGTAATCGAGTCATGTTGTAGCCCATGCGACAATGAGTCTTGTATCGGAGTCTATAAAAGATGTTCATTATCAATAAAGATCATGTTTCCTTTACTTACTGTGTGTATCAATTTGTCTGCGTACTCTCTTAGATCTCGTGTCTCGGATTACCTTATGACTAGGCCTTGTGCGATCGCAAATTAGGTTCGCACGGTATCACGCCCGGGGGACGACTATCGATTCGACGGAATCGGGGCGTGACAGTACGTCCTTTGACTTTGATCATAAGATGCTGATCATTAGTGTTGGCTTGAACCCGACTTCTGACTGGAACCCACATAGCTTCATCAGACGAAGCTTGAATTTTTCCTTTGACTTTAATCATCAAAGGTTCATCATTGACAGGTTGGGGTTGAATTCGACATTTAACCTTAATCATCAAAGGTTAATCTTCTGAAGGCGATTGATCTTCTGAAATCGATTGATCTTCTGCCGGCGATCGATCTTCAGCCATATCAGATATTTCCTTCATATGCTCCTGTGTATAAAGTATTGAATCCAAAAAATAAGCTTCAACACCTTTAAAAGGATTGAGATCTGCAAATTCAGTCTTCACAACCCTTTGAGAATACACATACTTGAAGCATTGGTGGAGAGTCGAAGGAACAATGTTATGTTCATGTATCCATAGTCTTCCGAGGAGAATGTTATAAGATACAACTGAATTGATAACATAGAAGGTTGCCATGGTTCGAAGATCACCTATTTGAATCTTCAGGCAAATTTTCCCCAATGCTTTACTCCTTCCAGAGTTGAAACCGACAATTGTCGTAGCATACTCTGAAGAATAATGCTAATGGAGGACCCAGGATTGATGTAAATCATGTCAATTTCGGTGGAGTCAATATACCATGTGTAACACAAAGGCCTGTCATGTCGATTATGCTTCAACAACATATCCTTTTGTGTGAAAGCAATATTAGGAATTGATTCCATCACACTGTGACATTGGGGATACGACACCGGTGTATTATCAGGACTTTTGAGTTGAGCTAAGCATGAATCTGCTTGTAGCAAAGCTTCACTCAAAGCTTCTTGACTTTCTTTAGAAAGACGGAGTAACTCAAAGATGGAAAGTCTAGCCGGAGTATTGGCTAATTGGGCTAGAATGTTAAATTTATAGGGTTTCATCAACCCTTGATTTGAACCATACTTCAGTGGGACGTCAAAATGTACTGCCTTTTATTTCTCCTTTTCAACCACTGATGGTTTAGAAGGTCTTGCCTCAGCAGGAATAGAAGATGACTGAGTTGGCAGTGTTTCAGCGGCATCATCCGCTTCTTTCGAAGTTCCCTCGTAATCTTTATGGAAGTCCTTTCCAGATCTTATACCAGCAAAAGCTTCTTCTTTAGACTCAAGAGAATGAAGTACCATATTATAGGATTTAGTCTTTTTTCCCTTAGTCTTCTTCTTATGGGGATTTTTGTGAGGGACCTCAAATCCCAATCCGACGGAGGATTTCTGACCTTGAATTTGTAAAAGAACTCGCATACCTTTACCATAGTTCAAGCCTTCCGCTTTTTGAAAGTCATAGCCCATCTTTTTCATGAGATGAACTGATTGCTGACTGTACATGTGAGTGGGTAGTGGACTTTCAACAGATGGTCCAGCAGATGAAGAAGGAACAGAAACCTCTGTAGTCGCAAGAGTAGAATCTTTCGGTGCAGGAGGTAAAATCCCAACCGGAGCTTTCTCGTAGGCAGCAAAAACTTGTTGTGCCCTATACAAAGGGACACTGTTCATGGCTAACCATTGATGATGAGTAAGCTTTAGTTTGGTAGGAGGAGCCAAACTTGGAGGGCATATATTCAGACCCCGTAGTCTATCTTCCAAAGGGATGATATCCCAGAGATGATCAGAATCATCATGATCTGTGGTAACAACATGAGAAATCATATTGCATGTTCTGACTTTTTTACCTTTCTTGGATTTTAAAATTTTACTTTCATGTTCCATTTCAGGTACTAAGTCAGGATGTACCCACATGATTTCACCATTTTTCAAGGTGAGAGGCATTAATTCTTCACTTTGATCTCTGGCTAGGGGAAGATATTGGTTGTGACTGTATGCTCATCATTAGTTAAAGCGATAGCTTTAGCATTTATCAGCTCTTGAATCTTCTTCTTCAAAACATAGCAAGCTTTAGTAGGATGATTTATGTATCTATGATAGATACAATACTTGGGATTATCAACCAAATCCACCTCATTAGGTCATTTTGGATCTGGAATCTGGAGCATACCACTCTTTACGAGACATTGGAATATCCTAGGAATATTACTGTCGTTGAAAGAGTATTCTTCTTTTGGCTTAGAAGACTCTGGATTCCTTGGTGTAGTTTTGGATTTTGAAAGGTTTACCACTAGGGTTTTCTTTCCTTTCCCATTGCGACTACCAGAATTGTTACCTGAGGAAGCTTTTTTCCTTTATCTTCTGAGACGAAGATCATTCCATGTTCACGAGCCAATCTTCCATTGGTCTCAGCTGAAACTGCTGCTATAATAAACGAGGCCTAATCTGTGAATTGAGAGCCTGTAAAAATAGCGATAGTTGGTCGCAGATTCATTCTGTATGTATCAATTAATGCTGAATCTGGCATACCAGGAGGCATTTTTAAAGTAGCCTATCGGAAACGTTTAATAAACGTCCGAGTATTCTCTTTCTCTTTTTGTTTAATTTCTATTAAGGAGGACATATTCATGTCCATTCCTCCTTGATAGAAACGAGAGAGAAATATTGCTTTGGATTCGTCAAAAGACGATATACAATTATCGGATATACTGCGATACCAGTCATATGCTTTACCCGTCAAACACCCAATAAAGACTCGGGTGAGAAGAGCATCATTCTTTTGTAGATGCACAGTCATAATATTAAAATAATTGATATATTGACTTGGAGAAGCCTTTCCATCAAATAATACCATAGATTGTGGCTTGAATTTAGGAAGAAAGGGCACATCATTCCAGTGGGGAGGATAAGGTTGCTTGATCCCCAACTTCTGGAGCTGATCTTTGTGCTTAAGAACCTCAAACTGTGCCTTTAACTCCCGAACAGCTTGAATAGCTTCATTAGTTTGAGGGAGTATGTTTGATTGAATAGTGATTGGATGTACCATAACCCCTACTGGAGGTGATACATCTTCTGGAATGAGAGGATCTGAAGATGCAGAATTTTGATTAATAGCAGGCTTTTGACTCAAAGGTATGTCAACCCCTTGAATATCTTGAGTTTGCGTTGCTACTTGCAACGGTATTACCATTGTTGGTTGGACTGTTTGCTGATTCGTTATTAACTGATGTATATTTTGCATCATTGCAAGCATATCCTTTAGCGATTATTCTACCACAGAAAAACGATATTCTGTATGAGAAGTAGACGTCTCATGTTCTTCTCCGATAGCATAAGATTGAACTTCTCTTGAACTTACAGAGGGATTGGTGTACAGATATGAATCAACGCTATCAGTTTCTGATTCCAAGTACTGGGTACCCCCGGCCTCTGAATCTGAAGAATGCATATTTAAAGATTGTCGACTTCTTGACCGAGTATGTTGATATACTCCTTCAAAAGAGTCGATGATTCGGTTGAACCATTGTTGACCTGGAGTCTGGGACGAATTGCATCTTGAACGTCGTCCTCTATTGATATGAGATGCCATATTAACTGATGCATAGGACAACTCATGTTCTTGGTCATCAATTTGTTGTCGAGGTATGTTGTAGCTTAATCGGTCGAAAATTGACCGTTTAGTAGCAGAACAGCAACATTTGATCATAATTTGGTGACACTCATAATGATGGTTTTCTTGGGGAAGTGTCACAGGAGATTTTCTGTTTTTACGCTTTTGTACAAGTAACTCGCGTAAATCAGAACAATTGGAAGGGAGTATTTTCTTTTTTACATTTGGGACAGAAATATTTAGTCCCTTGTGTAAAAAAGAAGATTACTAGCTTCATTGGCAGAAAAAAGTTGTGCATTTTTACGTGCCTGAAGCTGTGTGCATAAATCTGGAGTTGATTTTTGTGCACTGCAAATGCCATCAGTATTACGCGTAATCCTAAGATTAGGCATTTTGCGTAAAGCAGCATTAGAAGATTGTTGGCATAAAACAGAAGCTTTGCCAAAAAATTTATTCTCCTTAGATAAAACAAAGGAATTATCTGTCATAGTAACAGAAGACTTGTTTTTACGCTGCACGCGTGTAGGCAAGTTCACTTTAAGTGCAAAAGCACCATTGTGAACTTTATCTACCATGTCACCGACAGGAGATTTGCCTTTACGCGTATAGTACAAAATAGAAGTATCTGCCACGTCACAGACGGGAGATTTGCCTTTACGTGTAGAGCGTAAGACTTGAGCGTCTACCACGTCATAGACGGGAGACTGAATTTTACGCACAGGGCACAAAACTGAAGTAGGAACTGCCTCGTCACAGACGGGAGCCCCAACAACAGGAGTGGGAAGAATTCCCTTGCCTTCAGAGACAACGGAGAGATCAGAGGGTACTTTGGACTTAGGAATCCAAACTTTGTGCACCTTTCATGATTTTTAAACATTAGAGCAGCGAGTACTACCCCCAGTTCGGAGCATTTCTTCGTAAGTAGTCTGGTCGAATTGAACAACCAGAGTCTTCTTCGTCGATCCAATCGACACATCATCATATTGAGCAATTGCTTTCTCGTCGAAGGAGAAATTCGTCCCCAGCAGAGTCGCCATTTTGTTTCACTTAACAAAATGCCCTTAAAAGGATTTTGAAAGAAAACAAGAAAAAGTACAAAAGTACAAATAAATTCTGAAAAGTATTGCTATGGAAGTCTGATCTGAGAGCGATCACTTTGTTCCTTGGACCACACGATGATGATGAAGAGAACTGCTTGAAGAAGAACAACTGGAAGAACTAAGTCACCAGAAAGGTATCGACACAATTGGCACTGATGGCACAGTCGAATGCTTTTCTGCTTTGCTTCACTCTGTTCTTGAGAAAAAGTTGAAGATAAATGCTCTGGAAAATTACTTTGCTCTGAAAGTATCTGGGCCCCAAAAGCTTGTACCTCTTTCTTAAAAAAAAGTCTATTTATAGCCTAGACCCTCTGTATGGAGAAAACAACAGAATTGGATCTCTACGCATGCAACTGCTACCCACGACTGACAATCAGCCTTTACGCGTGATGACACGTGTCCCATATAGAGTTTTTAGCCTCTACGCATGGTGACATGTGTCCCATTACTTCAATAAAACAAGGATAACACGTTCCCACGTCCTCGAAAAATGTGGCATGAAAGCCATATATACAAGCTACGTTCCCACATAATCAGGAAAAGCTGAGCGTAAAATAGCTCAAAGTAAGCTTCCTGCATAAAGTGGCTAAGAAATAGCCTTGAGCGTATAGTTAGCTCAAATAAACTCTACGCACACATAAAAAAGTAGCTAAGATAGCCTTGAGCGTAAAAAGCTCAAATAACTTTCATGCGTAAAGGAAGTTGTTTCTTGAGCGTAAAGTAGCCCGTTTACACAAATGATCCTGGGTTAGTGTGAAACAAACTTCTTGGCTTCTGTGCAAATCTTTGTCCGAAAATCAATCTGTCAGAGCAATATCAATCACGTATTTAATGCGATATAGACAGCCTGTCTTCTGCGTAAAGTCTAAGGATGGCTTTTGCGTAGAGCAACTTGCGTAGAGTCTGAGGATGGTTCTTGCGTAGAACAACTTGCGTAGAGCTTGAGTTTGACTCAGTTTGACTTTTTGTATCTCGCGTAGAGCTTTAAACTTCTTTGACTTGGTCCTTTTATAAAATTTGATAAAAATATATCATAATTTATTTTCGTTTCTACATCTATGAGTTCATCCACTTCTTTGTCGATGGTGTCCATGATGTTAGGATGGAAGCATCGTTGTTGCTGCTTAATATGCTTAGCGTTAGGTAAGATATTAAGCTTGTGTATTGCAACTTATGGATCAAAGCCTGGCATATCTTTATAGCCCCAAGCGAAGACGTCGATGTATTCTTTGACAAGTTGAACTTAAGAATCGCGATCTTCTCCTACCAAGTTTTTGCTGATGAATATGGGTTTGGACGAAGATTCATCCACCAGGTCGATCTGTTCGATTTCATCTTTGGTAGGGGGTTCTCGTAGCTCAAAGCAGACTCCCATCGTGCACCTAAGCGTTGAGCCCAGGATTCTTCCTCGAAGAATTATACTATCTAATCATTATCATCTTTTTCTGAAGGGTCTACAGATGTTATGTTGACTGACAACACCTTCCTAAAAATTGGGCCGATACTGGTGTCGGAGTCCCAAGTTGAAGCTTCAGATAAGTGAGAGTGTAAAACATCCTCCGCTTCTGAACTCTCTGGGGTTGTTGGCGGCATGAAGCCAACCCCCCATCAAGTGCGATGGTAATAGTCTTGTGGCTTTCCTTTTGGAATTGGGAGTGGTAAAGGAAGACGTCGACCTCTGCCATAGTTTAGACCCTGGCCGCTTTTTAATTCATAACCCATCTTTTGGATGAGGTACTTTGCTCGATCGGTGTACCAATATACTTGTATTCTACCGATATCTGATTCTGGTTCAACTAGGGGGAGGTCCTGATGACGCTTGACTTTGCCGAAGATGATAGGTTTTTCGTCCTGGTTCTGGGGCAAAACTATATAACAGAGTCTTCGGTATAGGACGACTTAATTTACATAATTAACAGTCATTATTTGTGTTTCTAATGATTGTAAGGCATTATCTAGAGTATACATGGCATTCCAATGTGGAAGACTAGAATAATTCAAAGACAGCCTTTTATTGATAAAATAGGGATCTTATTCCAGGGAATTATATCATCAAGAGATGGGACGTCAACATTGATAGATATGTTCTCCCCCAACTCATCGTCGGTGGGAACCAGGGTAGCCTTGGGAGGTTATGGGGCTTTCGATCAAATTTTTGCCACCAGAGGGGTTGACATCTTGGCAGACGGTGTTTTTGGAGAGTTTCTTGAGAGTCTGACCCGTATTGGCCCCTGAGCCTGTCCTGGCAGAGATGCTGGCGCCTTCCCCGGTAGCTTGACTACGGGAAAAGCTGACAAATGGAGAGGTTTCCCCTTGAGCCACATTTTCAGAGGTGCCTCGCCTGACACCTCATGACTGGTGCTTTCCTACGTAGCTTAACTACAAGAGGAGTCAACACTTGGGGAGGTCTCCTATTGGGTCGTACCTTCAAAGGAGCTTCAGTTGCTGTTTCGACCAAGGTGGCTGGTGCCCTCCCATGTTGCTTTACTACGATAGGGGCCGATGCTTGAGGAGATTTCCCTTTGAGTTGCACCTTCAGAGGAGCATCAGTCATCATTTCTGCTTTAGTGTCGGCCTTTGCTTCAGCTTCAGCTTCGTCATTGACATCGTTGGCTACATCGTCGAGATGAATTAATTTACATAGAATGGAATCGATGAAAAAGGCTTCAATCCCTCTGAAGGGATCGACATCAGCAAATTTTGTCCTGACTATGCCATTGGTGGACACGTATTTTATGCACGGGTGGAGAGTAGACGGCACCACCATGTATTCATGTATCCATAGCCACCCCAACAGGATGTTATAATTGATGTCCGTGTTTATGACATAGCAAGTCACCTCCGTCTGGAGCTTACTGATATAACATTTTAGCCGGATCTTATCCAGCGGTTCGCTCTTGCTAGCTTTGAAGTCGCTGACTGTCGTGTTGGATGTAGTCAGGCGATGCATCGGGATCCCTAATATCTGGAGCAGAGTCCGAGGGATAATACTGAGAGAAGACCCAGGGTCGATCTAGATACGATCCACCTTGATGGCGCTAACATATCCTATGTAATACAGCGGTCTGTTATGTCGGTTATTCTTGGATAGTATGTCTTGTTGAGTGAATGTGATATTGGAAATGATTTCTCCCACACTATGGCAGTACGGGCATGCTTTTGGATCTTCTTCAGGCTGCTTGACCTGGCTAATGAAAGACTCGGCATCCTTTAGTGCTTCATATAGAGCTTTCCAGGTATCTTTGGATAGTTGGAGGAGCTCAAATAGTGATAGTCGGGCCAGAGTACTAGCAAGTTGTTTCAGTATATCAAAGTTGTGGGACTTAATCAACCCTGAAGTATTGTCTTTTCGTAGAGGCTTGTCGAAACGAGCCTATTTCTGCTTCTGTTTGTCGGCTGCTGGAGGTTGGTGTGAACCTTCCCCTTGAGCGGTCGCAGTGGTAATAGGAGGCATCACTTCGATCGTAACTTCCTTTTGCTGAACGTTCTGCTGTGAACATGTCTGTACAGGAAGGGCTTCCTCGAGGGAGGAAGTAACCATTCGACAAGACTTAGTTTTCTTTAGCTTGGTTTTGGAGGTAGGACGTACCCCTGGTTGAGTCAATTCCGGGGCTAGATCTAGGTAAACCCACATGATCTCTCCACGGGATGTCGTGAGTGGTACCAGACCACTCACATTGTCATGAGTTGGTGGAAGGTTGATTACTTCCATTGTCACCTTAGGGATGGAGACGATGCCGTCTTGAGCTTCAGTTGGTGGTAGGGTTCCGAATTGGAGAGGCACTATGTTCGCCGAGATTGTCTTCTCCTCATAGTCGAACGAGAGGACATTCGTATTGATCATGTGTTATATGTAGTTCTTCAAGATATGGCAGTCTCGGGTCGTGTGTCCGACGAATCGATGGTAGTGACAGTACCTCGGTTCGCCTATCCTGTCCACTTCATCAAGGCGCTTTGGTTCAGGCAACTTGATATTGTCACCTTGCTTCAGTATCTTGAAGAGCTGTAAGGTGTCATTGTCATTGAAGGAGTAGACCTCCATCTGCCATGGTGCGGCCGGGGGATTCTAAGCAGGTTCAAGCGCACCTTTTGAGGCATTCACTGTCAGTGCCTGCTTCCCTTTCGATTCAAGGCTATTATTGTTGTTGTTAGCAGTGCTCTTCCCCTTGTCTTCAAAGGAAGGAAAGTTAACACCTAGAAGACGGGTAACTTCGATGCCGATAATAAATACGGTCTAATCTGCATACTGAGTGGAGTCGACCAGAGTTTAATAGCCGACGTCATATTCTTTCGCAGGAGTCTATTAGTACAGACTCAGGAATACCAGAAGATAACCTCAGACATGCTTGTCGGAAGCGTTCGATGAAGGCTCAAACTGTTTCATTGTCATTCTGGGTTGTCTCCATGAGGGAAGACATGGTCATGTCCTTTCTTCCGTCATAAAATCGAAAGAGGAAGAGACATTTCAGATCCTCGAAGGAAGAGATGGAATTATCGGGAAGGCTACAGTACCAGTCGTAGGCTACCCCTTTCAGCGCCCCAATAAATAGGCTTGTGAGTAGGGCATCCTCTTTCGGTAGTTGCCTCATCATGGAGTAGAAATAGGTCAGGTATTGACGGGGGGACTCCTTCCCATCAAATGGTATCAATGATTGTGGTTTGTACTTGGAAGAATAAACCATATTGTTCCGTTTGGGAGGATAGGGTTGCCGGATCCCGAGCTTCTGGCATTCCTCATGTTTGTTTCTTGCCTCGAAACGGTCGCATAAGTCCCTCACCATCTCGAACAATTCTTCCGTAGAGTTAGGTGCAAGTGATTGAGACAAGGTACGATGTTCAGTTCTTGTGGAAGTTGATACTTGAGGCAGAGCGTGATGGACTATCCCTGAAGATACACGCTGAGGGGCTTCATTCGATTCTCTATTAGCCCCAGGATCGGGAATGGCAGATATAGGAGGCCATGTCGACGGCTGGACTGTCAGGGTACTCCGGATCTCGAATACGATCTGAGTTAAAGACTACATGGTGGTGCAAAGGCTGCCTTGGTGGGGCAGGTACGACTGATTGCAGTCGTTGGAATACAGACTGCCTTGGTGGGGTGGCCACTATTTTATAGCAGCACCAGTTAATGGTGACCATAGCACAAGTGTGCTCCGTGAGGGACGTATTGTGTATAGTGGTCATCTCTTCCAATCTACGTCTGTGAGTGATCACATTACGCAGATCTTGTGAGAAGAGTTTTACATTTGTACCCTTTTAGGCGCATTGCAGAGCCAAGCGCCAAGGTGGTCATGTGAATGCTGCACCCCCTGATCTAGTTCTAGCACATGAGATGCACCCAGTGTTGACCCAAACCGGATCACAGTCAACCTAATCTTGACAATTAACAATACAATATTTGTCATAGTCCAATTTGACACATCAAGCTCTAAATTGATCAACTCATCACATCAGTTCAAGTCAACAGCTGCCTGAAGAATTGCTGCTTTGTGTATTCTAGAGTCTGTAATTTTATTATTTTTTGAGTATATGCAAATATACGTTGAGTCATACTGAGCATCTTTGGGCTAGACTTAACCTTCATAGGTCCACTTAGCCAATAGCCAAAACAGCCTAACAAGCCAAAGCCTATTTATGAACTTTATGTCTCAAGGTGACAGAGTTCGGGCCGAATTCTGCCTCCACACAGAGTTTGGGCCGAACTCGGTCCCCTAAATTACAGGAAGCTAATTTTTAGGGCTTAATCACTTCTAGTTGTCCAATGCCAAAAAAATTTGAATTCTGGACACAGAATTCTGGCCGAATTCTGCCAACCCAGAACCCTATAAATAGGCCTTGAATTCTCCCATTTCAAATCATCCAATCTATTCTTCTTCTCTTACATAGCCTACATATTAAAGGGCTTTACCTTCCCATCCAACTTAGCTTTCAAACTTCCCAACCGTCCAAGTTGCTCAGTATGATTCAGCTAGAAGTTTGAAGTGCAAGAAGTTGTAAGTCACTTAGAAAAGTCCAAGTTTTACCACATCGATCATTGAAAGAAGTTTGGCGTGCTCTTCTGAGAAAAGGCACGTGGTTGTGATCCTATTTCACAAATAATGGATTTCAATCCTGAGCTAGAGTTCTCAGGCCTGGACTAGTCCTCCACGAGGAAAACCAGGTTAAAAATCTTGCTGTGTTTGCGTTTGCTCTTTGACTGTTTTATTTTCGTATTTATATTACTCTGATTATTTTGGTGAAAAGAGTTTAAGTTTTTAATTGATTATTTTCGTTATAAACTCTATTCACCCCCTCTAGAGTTGCCTACATGTACTTCAATTGGTATCAGAGCCAGGTTCTCTTTACAAGGACTAACATCCTAGAGCTGATCCATGGCAACCACACAACCTATGTTTTCCAACCATGGTGAAGGACAGTCCACTCATAGGCCATCCCTATTTGATGGAACCAACTACACCTATTAGAAAACTAGGATGAGTTTCTATCTCAAGTCCCTAGACTTCGACCTGTGGACCATTGTCACCAATGGTTACAAAAAGCCCGCCAGAATAGTTGTCGATGGAGATCTCTTCGAGAAACCTAACGACAAATATTCTGACGAGGAAAAAAACAGGCGAGTCTAGATGCTAGAGCTATTAATGCTCTTTTCTGTACAATAGACATGAATGAATTTAACAGGGTCTCGACATACACCACCTCGCATAAAGTATGGAAGCTTCTAGAAGTGACGCATGAAGGAACCACTCAAGTCAAGGAATCTAAAATTAGTCGTCTTACTCAATAATACGAGGCGTTCAAGATAAAGCCTAATGAGACGATCACCCAAATGTTTACGGGGTTCCTTGACGTCATCAACCCTCTGTCATCTCTTGGCAAACAATATACAAATCATGAGAAGATCCGCAAGTTACTTAGGGGGCTACCGAAGATCTGGAACCCTAAGGTAACAGCTATTATAGAAGGCAATGATCTCACCACAATGTCTATGGAAACTTTGATAGGAAAGCTGATGACCCACGAGCTCAACCTCAAAGACTTCGACGAACCTGCTCCAAAGGCAAAAGAAATTGCCCTAAAAGCTCATCGTCGAAGGGCTGATCCTGAAGAGACTAACGACGACAAATCTGAAGGTGATGATCAAGCTCTTCTAGTCCACAACTTCAAGAAGTTCCTTCGTTTCAATCGAAGAAAGAAGGAACAAAAAGAAGAAGACGAGAAAGAACCAACGTGATATGGCTGTAAAAAGACTGGACACGTTCGAAAGGACTGCCCCTTCGCAAAAAAAGGCAACAGATATGAGAAGCCCTACAAGAAGCCTTCTTCAATAAAGTATGCCAACACTAGTATTTGGCACGAAAGCGAAGCAAGTGACTCCGAGGAAGAAAATGACTCTCCTCAAGACACCGACAATGTCTGCCTAATGGCAACATCCGAGAAGGTATCCAGCGAAACTCTCGATGACTTTACCTTTGATAAACTTGGCGATGCTTTTAATGATTTACTAAATGACCACAAGAAAGTCATTAGTAAATATAAGCATGCCAAGGAGAAAATAAAAGGATATGAAATAGAGATTCAAAATCTTTCTTCCTTACTTGATATTATTAGAGACACTCTACCCACGGAAGTCACTAATGAGGTGTCCAAGCTTAAGTTAAGCTTACATGATGCTGAAGCACTTATTGAAAGGCAAACACGTGAGATCTCAGCACTCAACAAAGAGCTTGCTGAAGAAAAGAACAAACACAAGATCTCTTTTACTAAGATTGATGGTCTAAATGCTAAGTGTAATGAACTAAATGTTGCCTCTAAGAAATTAGAGATTAAAGTGGGAAAACAGGTTGCTCAACCTCAAACCCAATCACAAAACACATATAAAACACAAGACTTCTTATAATAGTAAAACATGTCATCCACATGCAGTACATAAACATGCTTATATGTACACGTACTCCCATGCAGCACGTAAACCACATACACATAGACATCATAACTATTATCCTATTGCTACACATGGTCACTATCCTACTAACTACCACCATGTTGCACATAGACATAACTATCATCCTGCTGCTACATATAGTCACTATCCTGCTGTTCCACATAACTATCACCATACTGTATATAGACATCACTATCAACCTGCTCCAAACACAAATAGGCATGCTACTTGCACTTACTGTGGATTACATGGTCATATCTCACCACAATGTAGAATTAGAAAATTAGTAGATATTAATCTATATGCATGGGTACTAAAGACTAATATTTTAGGACACACAAGAACTTGGGTACCAAAGGTCACATCTACTCTTGATGTAGGTGGACCTTCCTTCCTTAACTAAAAGCAAGTAAATTTTCGATAGTGGATGCTCGCGACATATGACGGGAGACGTAAATCTTTTCGCATCACTATCGATGAAGAGGGAAGGGTATGTATCCTTCGGTAACAACTTAAAGGGCTACATCATAGGTAATGGTACTATTGGTCATCCTTCTTCTCCTGTAATAAAGGATGTTTGCCTAGTGACCTAGTTAAAGCATAACCTGCTCAGCATAAGTCACCTTGCTGATCATGGATACGATATTAACTTTGGACAAAATATATGCTATATTTATGATAGGTCAACGGGAGACATTGCTTTTGAAGGGATAAGAGAGGATAACATTTATATTTTCTATCTATCTAGAAATACTAACAGTACAGGAAGATGCCTCTACGCCCACAAGGATGAGAGACTGTTGTGGCACCAGCGTCTTGGTCATGCCAATATGGATACTATATCCAGGCTATCGACAAAGAAGCTAGTAAGAGGTCTGCCTGACATCATATTCAAGAAAGACACGGTATATGCCAAATGTGAACTGAATAAGGCAACCAAATCTTCATTTTATTCCATAAACACTGTAAGTACTACTAGACCCTTGCAATTACTGCACATTGACTTATTTGGTCCCAGTAGAGTAGCCAATCTTGGTGAAAAACTCTATGCTTTTGTTATAGTAGATGATTTTTCTAGATTCACTTGGATTTTCTTTCTTTCAAACAAAAGCGATGCATTTTTAGTTTTCAAAATCTTTGCTAAAAAGGTTAAAAATGAAAAAGGCTACATGATTACTCGAATCCGAAGTGATCATGGAGGCGAATTCGAAAATTCCAATTTTGAAAAGTTTTGCAAAACAAATGGTCTTGATCATGAGTTTTCTTATCCTAGAACTCCTCAACAAAATGGTATTGTGGAGCGGAAGAATAGGACTCTTGGCGATATGGCTAGAGTCATATTAAATAAATTTTCACTTTCGAAATATTTTTGGGCAGAAGCTGTCAGTACAGCTTGCCATATTTTGAATAGGGTGCTTATTCGACCTATTTCGAAGAAAACACCCTATGAACTTTGGTTTGGTAGGACCCCCAATTTATCTTATTTTTGAGTGTTCGGTTGTCGCTGTTTTATCCTCAATACCAAAAATAACTTAGAAAAATTTGATGCCAAAGTTGACGATGGTATTTTTTTTAGCTACGCCGCCAAGAGTAAGGGATATCGAATGTTCAACAAACGCTCCATGATAGTAGAAGAATCTACTAATGTTACTTTTGATGAGGAAAATAGTACAGCTACCATCCCCAACGATGATGATGAACCATCAACTTCTACGCCTATGACTACCAATCCTGAAGCCAGCTCTCTGGAAGACTTATCGAAGAAATTCGAGTTCAAACCTTCACACCCAGAAAACTTGGTAATAGGTGAGGTAGCTCGTGGAGTAAGTACTCGTTCATCCTTAAGATATTCTATTGCTAGTACTGCTTTTATTTCTCAAATTGAGCCTAAAAATGTTTTAGAAGCCTTTAATGATGAATTTTGGATTTTCGCCATGCAAGAAGAACTCAACCAATTTGAAAGGAGCCAGGTCTGGAAACTTGTTCCTAGGCCAGCTAATCATTCGATTATTGGTACTAAATAGATTTTTTTGCAACAAAGTAAACGAAGATGGATCAGTTACTCGCAACAAAGCGCGTCTAGTAGCTCAAGGATACAACCAAGAGGAAGGTATCGACTACGATGAGACGTATGCTCCTGTTACAAGACTGGAATCCATTCGGATGCTTTGTGCCTTTGCAAACTTTTAAAATTTTAAACTTTTCCAAATGGATGTCAAAAGTGCTTTTCTGAATGGTTTTATTAAGGAGGAAGTTTTTGTAAAACAACCCCCTGGTTTTGAAAATCACAAATTTTTCGACCATGTTTTCAAACTCAAGAAAGCACTTTATGGCCTCAAACAAGACCAGAGCTTGGTATGAACGCCTAAGTGCTTTCTTATTAGAAAAAGGTTTTTCAAAAGGGAAAATTGACTCTACACTCTTTATAAAATCTTTCAAAGACACTATTCTTTTAGTACAAATTTATGTTAATGATATCATATTCGGTTCTACTAATGAAACTCTCTGTCAAGAGTTTGCTAAGTGTATACAAAACGAATTTGAGATGAGCATGATGGGGGAGCTCAATTACTTCTTTGGACTGCAAGTCAAACAAACATCGCATGGTACTTTTATCTATCAATCAAAGTATACAAAGGATATGCTGAAGAAGTTTGACCTTGACAACGTCAAACCGATTGGCACTCCAATGGCTACAACCAAATTAGAACCAGATGAAAGCGACAAACCTGTGGATCAACGTAAGTATCGAGGTATGATAGGCAGTCTACTTTATTTAACTGCTAGTCGCCCTGATATCATGTTTAGTGTTTGCCTATGTGCTCGCTATCAAGCTAGTCCTAAGGAATCACACATGTCCGCTGTTAAGCGTTTCTTTCGATACCTTAAGGGTACGGTTACAGTGGGCTTATGGTATCCCAAATCCACATCTTTTGACCTTATTGGTTATTCGATTGCTAATTTTGCAGGATGCAAAGTCGACCGTAAAAGTACGAGCGGCATGTGTCATTTATTAGACAAGGCTCTAGTCTCTTGGTTTAGCAAGAAGCAGAATTCTATCGCACTATCCACAACAGAAGCTAAATATATCACAGCTGGTCGTTATTGTGCACAAATTCTGTGGATGAAGCAAACCCTTGCAGACTACAACCTATCTTTTATGCACATTCCTATATTCTGTGATAACATTAGTGCTATCAACCTTACTAAGAACCCTATATGTCACTCACGCACAAAATACATTAAAATTTGTCACCACTTTTTGCGTGATCATCAACAGAATGGAACTATAAATTTAGAATTTATTTACAGTGATCATCAACTGGCAGATTTCTTTACAAAACCGCTATCAGAAGAGCGATTCAACTTTTTTTGTCATGAATTAGAAATTTTGGATGAATCGGTTATTCATTAAATTGGCCTGCGTAAATATCGATTATGTCACGATTCTCTATGATGACTTTGCTATGGGTACAAGCCGAAAGGGTCCTTTTGACAACAAGACATAAAAATCTAAGCGACATGGTGCACTAGTCTTCGGACTACCGCTAGCTGGGATCCGACCCCTGCAGCTACCCCATGGCAGTTTTACCGTACTGATTTGTGTCATAACTCCGTGTTTATTATATGGTTAAATTTTATTTATAACTTGACACATTTAAATTTTCTAACTTCATTCGTTTTATTTTTGCCAATTTTCTACTTGGCCATTTGATAGTAAAATTTCTTCCACTAAGTTTCTTCATATCTCTTCCAAATTTTTTTTCTATTTTTTGCTTGAAGTTCTGGCCTAAGGGAACAGAACTCGGGCCGAACTCTGCCTCTACACAGAGTCCGGGCCGAGTTCGGCCTCCTTGTTCCAGAACCTCAACTGACTCACAGCCCTTCATCATTTTTGATCCGATGACCCAGATTTAACCCGACCAGCCGACCAAACCCTCTATAAGTCGGGATTCTCTTTCTCTCTCTCTCTCCTATCCATTGTCTTCTCCAAACCTCTCTAAACTATTTTCTCTCAAAACCCTAACCCTAGAAGTCTCAAATCATTGAGAAATTTCATTACAAACTCAAGGAGCTCAATCTTGGGATCATTCTCTTTCATCTTGTGTCACTCTTTTTGAGGTATATCATCTTTTTTCTTTCCTCTCTCTCAATTTTTTTATGCCTCCTAGGTTGCTTGGTAGAGGGAAGAGACCAAGGAGGAGTGAAGGTGAATCCTCCAGTAATCCTCCACCCAACCCTCCACCAAATCTGCTACCAAACCCTCAACCTATTCCTCCTCCTCTTCCTCCTCCTCAAGGCATGATCCACCCCCGATTCAACCCACCTCTACCTTCAAATTCTGACACATACGATGCACACATTTTTGTTTCGTTAGAGGCTTCTAACGAATGTTTTGCAGATTTTTGTCATCGTAGCGTGTTCCCCAGACACCCTATTAAACTTACGGTATTATTGGACTATCTTCCAAACTTTCATGATTTGTGTCTAGATGAGCTTGTTACAATTCGTGAACCAATTTATGTGAATTCTATTCAAATGTTCTATTGTAACATGACTTCCGACCGCGACCGTATTTACTCACGTGTCGCCGGTATCAACATCTCCTTTGATGATTTTGAGCTAGCCGATCTCCTTGGCTTGCCCGACCCTAACTCTTGGGAATGGCTTGTTGATGCCCAGAATTTTGACTTCCCGAAGAGACCACTCTGGAAAGTTTCAAGGATGATTTATGCTCTCCTAATGCACATCCTCGGAAACTTAAAGCTAAACATCTCAATAACCACTTCTATGAGCTTCATCGTATCATCTTTTCTTCGGTCTTGCCGAAAGTAGGATCTGTAAAACCCTAGAGGGGGGGTGAATAGGGAAATAAAAAATAAACTACAACAATTGATGCAATAAAGGCAATTTAAAGTAAAGAGTAGAAAGATCAAACGCAAACGCAAGGATGTATCCTGGTATCCTCTTTTGGGGCAATCCAGTCCCGGAACTCTCTCCGGCTTTAATCCACTATTATCCAAATAGTACACACGAGTTTGGATCCGAAGAACTCGCCAACTTCAACACGAGTTTGGATCCGAAGACTCGCCAACTTCTACACACGAGTTTTCTTACGAAGGCTCGCCAACTTCAAACAACAGAGAATGAAAGCTTGTTGATCTTCTAACACTTGAAGATCGAAAGTGTACAACTCTTTAATACTCTAGCACTTAGGGAGAGGATGACAATGAAAAGCTTTGGAGAGTATTAATGGTGGAGCTCTTGGTTGTTGGAAAATTTATGAAGGAGTTGGTAAAGAAGCTCAAGAGAGAGAGAGCTTCCTTTTATAAGAAAACCAAGAGTGGGTGGCATTTAATGCTTCTGAATGTACGCAGACCGGCATGTCGTCGGTATGCCGCGGCATACCGCCGGTATGCCGTCCAAATAGTAACGGTCATATTTATGACCGTTCAAGAGCATTAAATGCGGCCATTAATGCATGTCAGATCAAATCAAAAATTGAGCATTCAAAATTCGGTATACCGCCGGTATGCCGGAGCATACCGCCGGTATGCCGACAGAAGTCACAGAGAGTTTTAGAGCTGCTAGAAACGGCATGCCGCCGGTATGCCGTAGCGTACCGTCGGTATGCCGACAAAAAATCACAGCAACTATTGTGTTGCTAAAAACGGCATGCCGCCGGTATGCCGCAGCATGCCGTCGGTATGCCGACATTTCGGGACAGCAACTTTCTGGAGTCCAAAAAGCGGTATGCCGCCGGTATGCCGAAGCATACCGTCGGTATGCCGCTTTTTGTCACAGAAACCTTTTCTGGACGCGAAAATGGTATACCGCCGGTATGCCGGAGCATACCGCCGGTATGCCGTTCTGAATGACTTGATTTTCGATTTATGTTTTAAGTTATCATCCATCCTTTAGTGATTACAGAAATACCTAGACCAGTACAGACTCGACGACACTAAGCAGGAAGACGCCGACTTTATGCAACGCCGGTGACTGCTACAGTCTTCAAGAAGGAGGAAGCCCTTGATCTTCTGAGAAAAAATGAATCTGAAGAACAGAAGACTAAACTACGAAGAAGCTGTTAATTACTCAAAATAAAATGTGCCAACAAACTCCCCCATTTTGATAATTGACAAAATAGAGAGATAGCATCTTCAGGGAGTATCTCCCCCGTAGGTAGACAGCTCCCCCTCAATACGATTTCTCCCCCTTTGTCACTTAGTCAAAGATGGGGATAACTAAAGGAGACAGTGCATAAAAAAAAACGAGAGTATAGATAAAAGCATGCAGGAATATATTGAAGTAAGAACGATAATACATGCTTGACCCATACATAGCAATAAGATAAAAGACTCTCCATCATGAGAGTCGGACATCAAAGACAACCAGAGATAATGTCCCCGAAGGACAGCAAACACTGAAAACAACCATAAACCGGTCCCCGAAGGACCACTAAAGACAACAAACAGAAAACACACATAAAAAAAAGAACCACTAAAACACCATAACCATCACCAAAGGAAACCCATCCCTAATCCTCTGCCGGATCATCATCACCATCATCATCCTGAGCCTGCTGGAGGGCGCCAAAAGGATCAATGCCGTCCGGGTACATAAACCCATAGGCATTGGGGTCAGAGAAACGCGGGGCCGTGTACATGGGATCCTGAAGATTAAGATCCAGAAAGGCGTCCCGGTCTTGCAGAGTGCGCTGGATGAAGTAGCCCTGATCGTGGAAGCGGGACTGGATGAGGGCGCCAAGTCCACGAGTGTGGGTCCGCATCTGCTCCTCCGCCTGGGCCATCCTCAGATCAAAGTGGTGCTGAGTAAGTGGCATATAGCGGCCCGTAGATGGAGGGGTAGATGCAGGGGCAGCAGGAGTGGAACCCGGTTGCTCTTGGGAAGAGGAAGCACGGGAAGAAGAGGCGCCAGCTAGGGTACGGGAAACAGCAAAAAATGAGGGGACCCCATCCGAGGAGCAGAGAGACAAGTCAACTTGTTTGGCCTCCATAAGCAAGGTGATGAAAGAGCCATAGTAGAGGTTCTGCTTCCCGGAAGGCAAGGTACGCCGGAATTGCAAAAGCAGAGTCTTTGGGAAGGAAAAACGCTTCCGGGCATAGAGATGATACATGAGGACAAGAGCATCACCGGTGATTGCGTCATAGTTCTCGCCCTTTGGAAACAGAGTGTGGCACACGATACGATGGAGCTCGTAGTAGAATGGCTCCAGCTGGGCTGAGAGGGCCAGAATGGCAGGAGGGTTGGGACCCTTACAGATGATACGGCAGAAGTCGTCGAAAGGAGACGCCGCCGATGAGGTGAGAGCACCCAAAAGAGGTAACGCATCCCCTCTGTCCGGGACGCCCAAGATGGCCCCCACTTCCTTGGATGTGAGACGGAAGTGGCGGTCATTGACCATGGATTGGATGGCGGTAGGGTCATCGTCATCCCCTCGCATGTTGCAGTAGAAAAGGCGGACAGCAGCAGAGTAGACAGGAATTTGCCGTCGAAGAAGGGAGGAGAGACCGGCATCGTCAAACAACGGGACGTGACCGGGGAAGAGGTTCCAGTTGATAGCCCGTCCTTTGAACACGTTCTGGTTGACGAAGTGCTGGAACCAAAGCTCAGCCGCCAAAGCGTTGGAGAAAACGCGTTGGTCAAAGCCGGAGGGTAGCGCCACCGGGATGAAAGGGTTGAAAGATGAGGAAGTGGATCGGGGGCGCTTAGGGTTGGCCATGAAGAAGGATTTTGGGCTTTGGTGTGAGAGGAAGAAGTAGTAGTGGAGGAGAAGGAAGAAGGAGGGTTTTTAAAGAAGAGGGGGAATATGAAGAGTTGAGTTTGAAAAAAAAGGGTGGGGAGGAGGGAACGGTTAAAGAGGAAGGGTGATGGGGTAGTTGAAAGGGTGATGGGGTGAATTGATGTGTGGAGTAAAAAGAGGAGAGAAAAGGGGAGGGTGATTAAGAGGAGGGGAGTTGAGGAGATGGGTAGTTAATGAGGGATTTGATGGGTAGTTAATGAGGGATTTGATGGAAGAGAGGGAATAAAGATAGGATGGAAGGAATAAAGATAAGGGAGTGGGCCCGCATATCAGTTCCGGATTCAAGTCCGCCGCCATCCGGCATGCCGTCGGTATACCGACGCGTACCGACGGTATGCCGAAAATCGAAACAGAACATCATCTTGGTTCGAAAAACGGCATGCCGGCGGTATGCCGTAGTGTACCGACGGTATGCCGAAAATCGAAACAAAACAAAATTCTGCTTCGAAAAACGGCATGCCGCCGGTATACCGCAGTATACCGTCGGTGTGCCGGACAAAAGGAAGGTTATGGATCAAAGGATAAAATGCCTAGTTCACGGCAAAGGAAAGAGAAGCGGTCTTCCGGGAGAGGCTTAGTGAAGATATCGGCTAATTGATAAGTAGTATCAATAAATTCAAGACGGATATCTCCTTTCTGCTGATGGTCACGAAGAAAATGGTGTCTAATTTCTATGTGCTTCGTGCGTGAGTGACAAATCGGGTTTTTCGTGAGATTGATAGAGCTAGTGTTATCACATTTAATAGAGGTGCAAGAATGAGAAATGCCGTAATCTAAAAGTGTTTGTGACATCCAAAGAATTTGTGCACAACAACAACCAGCCGCAATATACTCTGCCTCAGTGGTGGAGATAGCGACAGAGTTTTGCTTCTTACTGAACCACGATACCAAGGACTTCCCGAGGAATTGACATGTGCCACTAGTGCTTTTTCGGTCAATCTTGCATCCGGCAAAATCCGCATCCGAAAAGCCGTGAAGCTCAAAGGATGAGGATTTCGGATACCAAAGACCCATGTTAATGGTGCCTTTGAGATAACGAAAAATGCGCTTAACGGCACTCAAATGTGATTCCTTTGGATTGGCTTGATATCGTGCACACAAGCAAACACTAAACATGATATCTGGACGGCTAGCCGTTAAATAAAGTAAGCTACCGATCATACCTCTATACTTACGAATGTCGACCGATGTGCCATCTTCATCATTGTCAAGCTTGGTCGTTGTAGCCATAGGGGTCCTCATTGATTTGGATGAGTCAAGGTCGAAACGCTTGAGGAGATCCTTTGTATATTTTGCTTGATTGATGAAGGTTCCTTTAGGCCCTTGTTTGATTTGTAACCCCAAGAAGAAGGAGAGTTCACCCATCATACTCATTTCGAACTCTTCCTGCATAACTTTGGCAAATTCTACACAAAGTGTGTTATTAGTAGAACCAAAGATGATATCATCAACGTAAATTTGAACTAATAAGAGAGTTCCATTATGGGATTTAATAAAAAGTGTGGTGTCAACTTTTTCCTTTGAAAAATCGTGAGAGACAAGAAAAGAGCTAAGACGCTCATACCAAGCACGTGGAGCTTGTTTGAGGCCGTAAAGGGCTTTATGGAGTTTGAAAACGTGGTTAGGAAATTGAAAGTCTTCAAAACCGGGAGGTTGTTTAACATAAACTTCCTCCTTAATAATACCATTAAGAAAAGCACTCTTAACATCCATTTGAAATAGCTTAAAGTCATTAAAGCAAGCAAATGCACAAAGCATACGAATGGATTCAAGACGTGCAACCGGAGCATAGGTTTCGTCGTAGTCAATGCCTTCCTCTTGGTTATAGCCTTGAGCAACCAATCGGGCTTTGTTACGAGTCACTAACCCATCTTCATTTAGCTTGTTGCGAAACACCCATTTAGTTCCAATAATGGGATGATTGCTAGGTTTTGGAACAAGTTCCCAAACCTTGCTTCGCTCAAATTGATTAAGCTCCTCTTGCATAGCTATCATCCAAAATTCATCAAGAAAAGCATCATTAACATTTTTAGGCTCTATTTGAGAGATAAAAGCCACATTGGCACAAAGATCACGTATGGCGGATCTTGTACTAACACTTGAGGAAGGATCCCTAATGATAAGCTCCTTAGGATGATTGGTGACAAATCTCCATTCTCTTGGGAGATCCTTTGGAGGAGGCTCGAGAGGAGGAGACTCTTTTGATGGGATCACAACTTCATTGTTAGATGAAGAAGGACGATCCTCAATAGAGGAGTTCTCCAATCCAAACGAGATATCATCAATATCCTCGGAAGAGGAGAATGTAGAAGAGTTGAGCTCATTAAAAGAGACATTGATTGACTCTTCGACAACAAGACTTCTTTTATTAAAAATACGAAAACCTTTGCTATGAGTAGAGTAACCAAGGAATATTCCTTCATAGGCTTTTTCTTCAAACTTGCCTAGGTTATCCTTGGTATTCAAAATAAAACAATTGCAACCAAAAACCTTGAAATATTCAATAGAAGGAATTTTGTTAAACCAAAGCTCATAAGGAGTCTTCTTAGTAATAGGTCTAATTAAGACCCTATTAATAACATGACACGCCGTATTAACGGCTTCCGCCCAAAAATATTGGGGGAGCTTGTATTGGTTTAACATGACCCGGGCCATATCGCCAAGGGTTCTATTCTTTCTTTCCACAACACCATTTTGTTGAGGAGTACGGGGACAAGCAAATTCATGTCCAAAACCATTCTTTTCACAAAATCTTTTGAAATCAACATTATCAAATTCACCTCCATGATCACTCCTAATTTTGTTAATGGAAAAACCTTTCTCATTTTGAACACGTTTACAAAAAGCAACAAATTCACGAAAGGTATCACTTTTGCAAGCAAGAAAAATAACCCAAGTAAATCTCGAAAAATCATCAACTAAAACAAAAGCATAAAGTTTGCCACCAAGACTAGCTACTCTACTAGGCCCAAAGAGATCCATATGAATAAGTTGGAGGGGTCTAGAGGTACTCACAGAGTTGATGGATTTGAAGGATGACTTGGTCAACTTACTTTTCTCGCATTCTTCACATACCATATCCTTTTTGAAAGGGATGCTAGGAAGTCCTCGTACAAGCTTCTTGGAGGCGAGGCGAGAGATGGTATCCATGTTGGCGTGTCCAAGCCTCATGTGCCAAAGCCAACTCTCATCGTTCTTTGCAACTAGGCACCTGTCATTGTTAGTACCTTCAACAAGATAAAGAACATAAATATTGTTTTCTCTAATGCCTTCATACACAATAGTTCTATTGGAGCTATCGGTAATGTAGCATTTGAGTTTAACAAACTTGATATCATAACCATTATCGGTAAGGTGGCTAATACTTAAAAGATTATGCTTGAGATTAGTAACAAGACAAACATTATTAATACAAGGGTAAGGAGGAGAACCGATATTACCATTTCCAATAATATAACCTTTAAGATTGTTACCGAAGGAGACGTGTCCTTCTTTCTTCATCGATAGCATTGTAAAAAGTGAAGCATCACCGGTCATGTGCCGTGAACAACCGCTATCGGGAATCCATTTGCTTCTAGCATGAGAAGGATTCGTCACCTACAACATAAGTTGAAGATGAACATTTTGGTACCCATGATCTTATGGGTCCATGAGTGTTAGTCTTAGGAACCCACTTAAGAACTCTCATGTCAACTTGTTTTCTTGTATAACAAGAGTTAGAAGTGTGACCTACCAAACCACAATAATTGCACATCAAGGAAGATTTAGAAGAAGAAGTGTGAGTGTTGTGCATGTGTGAGTTACTAGTGTGAGAAGTTCTACCATGAGTGTTATGATGATAGTAAAAAGCATGATGAGAGGTGTTCTTCTTGACAAAGGGTCCTTTTCTTGTGTTAGAAAAGGAGTTGTGTGTAGTGTTCATGTAATGATTGTGCCTAGCATTGTGATGAGTGTGAGGGTGTCTTGGAGCATGCATGTGAGTGGTATTCTTATTACCTAAATTCTTACTTCGTGTAAGAAGATCATTATACTTAATAGAGGTGGAATATTCTCTTCTATTAGCATCTTGACATTTGCGCATGGCAAATTCATAGGAGCTTCTCATGGATTGAATCTCATCATCCTTTTTCTTGATGGTGTCAAGAGACTCTTGAAATTTGAGTCGCAAAGACTCCATTTCATCCGTGTCGGAAATAAGAGATTTTCCCTTCACATCAATGATGATGTTTGAGAGCCTCTCTACTTCAAGTTGAAGAGCCTCAACCTCCTTGAGAGATTTCTTGTATTTATTCCGAACACCTTTGTGTTCTTCATGTAATTCAAGAATGGCTTTCTCCAAGTCATCATAGGTAAGAGTGTTTAAAGAAAAATCATCAAGTACCTCATCGGTTGCCATGAGACAGACGTTGGCATTGTGTTTGCACTCCTCGTCGTTGTCGGAGTCGCTTGCGTCGCTTTCACACCAAATGCTAGTGTTGGCGAACTTTCTAGAGGATGAGCTTCCCTTGCTAGGTTTCTCGTACTTGCTTGAGTCTTTTCGTATCATCGGACAATCCCTCTTGATGTGTCCGGGTCTTCTGCATTGTGCCGTCTAGAGCGGTTGGCCTTGTTGAACTTTAAGAACTTCTGGAAGTGCTTAGCTGTGAGAGCTATTTCTTCATCGTCATCCGACTCATTGTCGTCGGAGCTATCCTTGGAGTAGGACCTTGAAGCTTTGAGAGCGAGAGTCTTCTCTTTTTCTTTGGTCTTCTCCTTCTCCTTCTCTTGAATGGAGGATTCCTCTTGATCCTTCATGTCGAGCTCGTGAGTCATTAGCTTACCCATGAGGGTCTCTAGGTTCATGACGGTTAGATCGTTCCCCTCAATGATTGCGGTAGCTTTAGGACTCCAAGCTTTCGTCAATCCTCTAAGAATTTTCTTTATCTTTTCATGAGCGGGATATTCCTTTCCAAGAGAAGAGAGAGGGTTAATAATGTCACCAAAACGAGTAAACATGCTAGCAATAGATTCATCATGCTTCATTTTAAAAGACTCATATTCTTGCGTGAGTCTACTAATCTTGGATTCCTTCACTTGTGAAGTTCCCTCGTGAGTGACTTCAAGTAACTTCCAAATCTCATTGGAAGTCTTGCAAGTAGAGATCCGATTGAATTCACTACTGTCAAGGGCACAGTAAAGAGCATTCATTGCCTTGGCATCTCGACAAGCAAGCTTCTTAATGTTTTCGGCAAGTGTTTCCCGAAGGGTGTCAGAAGCAATATCCTCAATAGCTCTGGAAGGAGTAGGAAGGCCATTTATCACGCAATCCCATAAGTCGAAATCTATGGACTTGAGATAAATGCCCATCCTAATCTTCCAGTAGTTATAGTTGGTACCATCAAATAGGGGAGGCCTATTTGTGGAGTGTCCCTCATTGTGAAACGTGTTGACGCTAGGGTTAGAGGCCATGGATCACTCAAGGAAGTAAATCCAAATCAAGAGAACAAAGCTCTGATACCAATTGTAAAACCCTAGAGGGGGGGTGAATAGGAAAATAAAAAATAAACTACAACAATTGATGCAATAAAGGCAATTTAAAGTAAAGAGTAGAAAGATCAAACGCAAACGCAAGGATGTATCCTGGTATCCTCTTTTGAGGCAATCCAGTCCCGGAACTCTCTCCGGCTTTAATCCACTATTATCCAAATAGTACACACGAGTTTGGATCCGAAGAACTCGCCAACTTCAACACGAGTTTGGATCCGAAGACTCGCCAACTTCTACACACGAGTTTTCTTGCGAAGGCTCGCCAACTTCAAACAACAGAGAATGAAGGCTTGTTGATCTTCTAACACTTGAAGATCGAAAGTGTACAACTCTTTAATACTCTAGCACTTAGGGAGAGGATGACAATGAAAAGCTTTGGAGAGTATTAATGGTGGAGCTCTTGGTTGTTGGAAAATTTATGAAGGAGTTGGTAAAGAAGCTCAAGAGAGAGAGAGCTTCCTTTTATAAGAAAACCAAGAGTGGGTGGCATTTAATGCTTCTGAATGTACGCAGACCGGCATGCCGTCGGTATGCCGCGGCATACCGCCGGTATGCCGTCCAAATAGTAACGGTCATATTTATGACCGTTCAAGAGCATTAAATGCGGCCATTAATGCATGTCAGATCAAATCGAAAACTGAGCATTCAAAATTCGGTATACCGCCGGTATGCCGGAGCATACCGCCGGTATGCCGACAGAAGTCACAGAGAGTTTTAGAGCTGCTAGAAACGGCATGCCGCCGGTATGCCGTAGCGTACCGTCGGTATGCCGACAAAAAATCACAGCAACTATTGTGTTGCTAAAAACGGCATGCCTCCGGTATGCCGCAGCATGCCGTCGGTATGCCGACATTTCGGGACAGCAACTTTCTGGAGTCCAAAAAGCGGTATGCCGCCGGTATGCCGAAGCATACCGTCGGTATGCCGCTTTTTGTCACAGAAACCTTTTCTGGACGCGAAAACGGTATACCGCCGGTATGCCGGAGCATACCGCCGGTATGCCGTTCTGAATGACTTGATTTTCGATTTATGCTTTAAGTTATCATCCATCCTTTAGTGATTACAGAAATACCTAGACCAGTACAGACTCGACGACACTAAGCAGGAAGACGCCGACTTTATGCAACGCCGGTGACTGCTACAGTCTTCAAGAAGGAGGAAGCCCTTGATCTTCTGAGAAAAATGAATCTGAAGAACAGAAGACTAAACTACGAAGAAGCTGTTAATTACTCAAAATAAAATGTGCCAACAGGATCGACCGATGAAGTCACTACTATAAGATCACTGCTCTTTACTTTCTATAATTTTACATCCCTTTCAACTTTTCCCGTACGATGATGGACTGGATGATTCGTGCTCGGCCTAAACCAAAGTTCCTGGTTTACGCCATGTATCTTCCAATGATCTTTCATGCCTTTCATGTCCCCTTAGATCAGTGTCAGTCTCTGTCCTCTCCTGCTTATCTGACCAAGGCACGGAGAACTATTGCTGCTACGGCCTCCTCCGAGTCCGGTGCCGCTGAAGAGCCTGACTCTTCTGCACCCATTGCTGCTCTTGATTCCCCTGCGACCGAGTCCACCGCTACACTTGATTCTATCCAGACTATGCTTTGCGATCGTTTCCGTTTGGAGGACGAACGCTGGGATGAGATGGACGACCGCTGGACGCAGATGGACTATCGTACCACCTTGCAGATGAGTGCGCTCAGCAACTCCATCCATGAGATTCAGTATTCCATGGCCTCCCATCCGACGATGCCAATTCCGATGATGCGTGATCCGTCTCGTGACGGTTATCGCATTGATAATTCTTGGGTCCTTCATTATCTTGATCCGACCTCAGCATTTGTTGATCCCCGACGTACCGGTTCCGATGGTGCGGGGCCTTCGTATGCTCCATGATGGATATAGTTTTTGTATCACTGACTGCCACTGATGCTTAGGACTATTTTTTCTTTTTGTACTATATTTGTTTTGCTTCTGCATTTTTGTTTTTATCAAAACTTGTTAAACCTCTCTGGCTCTGAATTTATGTTGCTAACTTTTTTATTATGTGGATGGTCTCTATACGGTTCTTCTATTTTGTTCTTTATTTTAATTTTTGTCAAAAGGGGGAGAACACTTGATATTTGTCTTTGTTTGGTTTCATGATACACAGCGTTATGAGTTATATATATCGTATACTTGGATGAGAACTTGTCAAAGGTAATATCCTTTTACGGGGGAGCAAACATGTTCAAGTACGGGGGAGCTATCATGTGTCCAGGTATGAATATTGAGACATACAAATATCACGTTTTGTCAATTATCAAAATGGAAGAGATTGTTGACCCAAACCGGATCACAGTCAACCTAATCTTGACAATTAACAAAACAATATTTGTCATAGTCCAATTTGACACATCAAGCTCTAAATCGATCAACTCATCACATCAGTTCAAGTCAACAGCTGTCTTAAGAATTGCTGTTTTGTGTATTCTAGAGTCTGTAATTTTATTATTTTTTGAGTATAGACAAATGTACGTAGAGTCATACTAAACAGCTTTGGGCTAGACTTAACCTTCATAGGTCCACTTAGCTAATAGCCAAAACAGCCTAATAAGCCAAAGCCTATTTATGAACTTTCTGTCTCAAGGAGACAGAGTTCGGACCGAACTATGCCTCCACACAGAGTTCGGGCCGAACTCTGTCCCCTAAATTACAGGAAGCTAATTTTTAGGGCTTAATCACTGTTAGTTGTCCAACGGCCAAAAGTTTGAATTCTGAACATAGAATTCTGGCCGAATTCTGCCAACCCAGAACCCTATAAATAGGCCTTGAATTCTCATATTTCAAATCATTTAATCTATTGTTCTTCTTCTCTTACATAGCCTACATATTAAAGAGCTTTACCTTCCCATCCAACTTAGCTTTCAAACTTTCTAACCGTCCAAGTTGCTCAGTACGATTCAGCTAGAAGTTTGAAGTGAAAGAAGTTGTATGTCACTTGGAAAAGTCCAAGTTTCGCCACAGCGATCATTGAAAGAAGTTTAGCGTGCTCTTCTGAGAAAAGGCACGTGATTGTAACCCTATTTCACAAATAGTGGATTTCAATCCTGAGCTAGAGTTCTCAGATCTGGACTAGTCCTCCACGAGAGAAACCAGGTTTAAAATCTTGTTGTGTTTGCGTTTGCTCTTTGACTGTTTTATTTCCGTATTTATATTACTCTGATTATTTTGGTGAAAAGAGTTTAAGTTTTTAATTGATCATTTTCGTTATAAACTCTATTTACCCCTCTCTAGAGTTGCCTACCTGTACTTCACCTAGATCATTGGTGGAAGAGCAACATGTATTGCGAATCGAACCCACTTCATGCGCACTGCCCACGTGGATGCATGGGTTCAGAGCTGCAAGATTTGCCCCCGACTTGGTTCAAGCACATAAAATGCACCCAAGTGGGAGGGAGACTTTAAAAGTTAACTCGTTGATGGTGCCGAAGCACCCAAGTCAATACTGTACAGCTTTCCATCAGCTGCACACATGACTTTCGGTGCACGTTGTTGGACCGTTGTTGGCATAGCACATTGCTGGTGCATGGCCCGTACTTCCTTGGACTTCTTTTTACTAGCCTGCGAAGGCGCATAGTACTCATAATCCAAATTTTTTTGCCATGACAGCGAGTGATTCTATCAAAGACAGAAGTCTTCTCCTATCCATCAAAGCTCATGCTTGGGAGATTGGCTGTACCTTTGTTCCGTCGGTACATCTTCTTCGACTGGAAATAAGAAGGTTGGGAGCTGCAGTCAGTCCTGCGCTTCCCTGGCAGATGCGCTGCACTAGTAGTAGTAATTTGGTTGCTGAGAACATCAGCATGAAGGATTGGCTGTGCCGGTACAGCTTCTTCAGTTGTGATGGTTGGCTCATCGCTTTTACGCACCCAGACTCGACGAGTCTTCTTCGACTTTGGCAGCCATTTCAAAGGACTCACACTGCCGTCAGAGATAAACTCCTAATACGCCTGTTGATTGAGGCATACCACCAGTATTTTCTGGGAGGAGCTGAGCTTATTGTCATCAGACTACGACACGACCTCCTTGTTGGAAAATAAAGTAGTCTCCAGCAGAGTCGTCAGCTTGTTTGCTATTAAAAAGTTGTGTATGAACTTTATATATAATCATAAACTGAACAAAGTATAATATAGGATCTCGTTGGGATTCTAGAAGTACACGTTTGTTTTTATCTGGGAACCATGGCGATGGAGCGAGTGGTAATTCTTTGACTCCGTTGACGATTTGATGACGATCTCAAACTCTCTGAATATCTAAGTTGCTGTGGAACGGGCAGAGACTTGAAGAGGATTGGAACCTTGTAAGTGCTTTGGATGTTGAAGTGGATGAGGTCGTGAAGTTTCAAACTTATGCACGCATATGCGATGTGCGCATGAAGATTTTTCACGTAGGGATGCCATGTATCTGACTTTGTTGGGCGCATGGACGATGCACTGGGGACCTGGAGGTAAATCTGTTTGAAATGCATCGTTGGACTACAGAGGAGCTAACACGTGGTAGTTATTGAGATTTGGTTGTTGCTGAGATCTTAGGTGATTGGCACCCATCCGTTGGCAGAACTGAGTCAATGACACGTGGCGTGTGTCTATTGCTCAAAGATCTCTGATCTGTTGTGGGTTGATCTGCTTGGATGCGCCTAGAATCTGTCGTATGAAGAGACTTAGCTTCTAACAAGAGCAAGTTTGGGCGCACGGCTATTGAGGTGCATGCAAAGTTTGAGCGCACGGCTGCAGGGGCGCATGCAAGTGATCAGTTGGCTATATGGAAGAGCACAGCCGTAATCAACAAAAGAGTGATGACTGTGTCTCTTCGTTTTCTGTAAAAGTTGACTGGTCTGACTTCAAGACCCGTGCTACTTTCATTTCAGTCACTTTAGCATTAAATGCTTTGATAGGCGGAGAGCTTTAAGTGGGCACATCAGACGTGCAGCGCATGGAGCCGTCAGGCGCATCAGTTGTGTGGCACATATCTTTTTGTCAACTTTGTTGAGTCTTTCGAGGAATTGATGACTCTTTGACTTATCTGTATTTGAGGTGGCAGATTCATCGTCATTAATGCAAGATCATTGCACTGACTTCGAAGAAGTTGCCATTTGGCATATGGGTTTGATTTGCCCTGGCCTATCAATAGATGTGTAGAGAGTTTTGCTCATTCATTTCATCAAAACTTTTTATTAAAATGAACTCGACCGATCCTCCTCCTTGGCAAGACATTGTTAGTGGGTTGTGGATCTCTTCGTTCAATGAAGTTTTGATTTTGACGACGAACTCTTTTAGAAGACTGAGATGCGTTGAGAGAGCTATGGACACAACGACTTATGTTCGAACCCCTTGTCGATAGTGTTCTTCTACGAGATGGCGTTGCGTGCCTATTGCATTCAAAGATCCGGGTTGTCGTGTCCTGACTCCCGTTATGCTAGAAAAGCTATCGTGTTTGGATCGATTGCCAACCCATGTTCTGCTCAATAAATGCTTCATTAGTCGAAGCACTCGTGCATTTGACGAGGAAGTGATTCGCTCTGATGAGGAAGAATGATGTGCCTATGCTGAGACGCCAGAGTGATGCGCCTAGACTGATGATGCGCCTAGATTGAGATGTCAAAGTGATGCGCCTAGTTGTAGGGTTTAGACTAGGCTTCTTTGTAATAGACTTTTGTTATAACAAGAGTTGGCCATGTAATAGATTTTCATAAGAAATAAAAATCTAATCTTTGTGCGCCTTTTATCCTTGATGACTTTTGAATGATTTGTAAAACATTCTATTTTGTCTTCGGCACATGATGTTTGTGGCGCATGGACACTTTGGTCTTCGGATGCGCCTGAAATTCTATACTTGTACAGTATATTCTCTCTATTTACTGTTACATAGTCTTTATCATTTACAGGAAACTATTGTTAGTGGTATGCTCGTTCCAATTCTGACTGTATAACTATTTTTTAGGTAATATTACACTTTGGACTTCAAGACGACAGCTCTCAACATTCTTTTAGATCGTGAGTTGACCTCCTGAGAGCTCTAGGCCATATTCTTTATCTAGATTTATGTTTTGTTCATCGGATATATCTCCGATACATTCCTTGATATGTATGATCATTTTAAAGATTCCATTGTTGTCTTTCTTTCATATCTTCCTTAGCTGTATGTGATTTGAGTACATGATGCTTTAGTGGATCATAGAACTGTTCAGATATTTTATTGGGTACTTGGCAGCGTACTATCGTCGAAACTGCAGTGTGGGCTGGGCGTGGCCCACGTACTCATGCTCGAATATCCGAATGCAGGTCATAACACTTAAGATGAGATCAAATTTTTGTTTGTTTAAACGGTTGTTCTTTCGATAAGAACAAGATCTAGTCGATCTCATCTAAGCAAAGTCATCGAGCAATGCGAACATGTCATGTGTCAATTAATTGATCATACTGATGAAGGATGAAAACTGTCCAAGATCTCGATCATGAAGAATTCTAGCAACCACCATGTGTCAGCTCAGCAGCAACCTTCACTGAGCAGTTACAATATATATTTCTCGCAATCTCGCATGTGCAGTACTACTGCGCGCTAGGAACCCTTATGCACATCGTATATGTGCTTGCCTATAAATAGAATGAGCCTTCCTTCAATTAAGGGACTTCTTCGGCGACTTCTTGATTGGGAACCCAGAGTACCACTTACAAGCATCAGAAAGTTATAGCAAGTTCAGTTTGTCGTTAGACCGTCAACAGAGTAAAGGAGCCGTTGTAGTGCTCGATCTCCACCGTCACACTTTTCCAAAAAATTTTGTACCAAGATCTCATGTTTAGAAATCTTTTGTACTCTTTTACATGTTTGAAATATAAAAAGTTCTGTAATTTTTTTCATGGAAAACACCAATCTTTGTCCCCAAACAGACTGCGACATCCATCATCTGTCAGCTGCCCTACAGAAACCAAGTTGTAGCACAAACTCGGTACATGACGTATACCCTTGAGGACGAGCTTCTCACCAAACTCCATCCTTAAGTGCACATCACCGATGCCTACAACTGCAGCCGTCCCTTTGTCGTCCATCTTCACACGTCCAAACCCATCGCCGTAGTATAACATGAAGATCCTCTGATGTGGAGTGGCGTGATACGATGCCTCCTTGTCCATAACCCAGTCGCCATTATGACACATGCCACAAGGTTCCTCTGCGTAGGTTTCTGCGATGATGATATCTTCAGAAGCCACAGGATCCTCATGATCGTCCTTACCTTTGGCTTTATCAGCTTTGAGCTTCATACAGTTTCTCTTGAAATGCCCCTTTGGTCACATTGATAGCAACCCTCCTTGCGATCCATAATCACAAGATCCGGAGAACTCCTCATTGGATCTTCCCTTTCCGAAGGAAGCTACCAGAGTGGACACCTGCGATAATTCCATTTGCTTGCGCTGGACCTTTCATTCAACAAGGTACTTTGAACTGCCTCCATTGTGACAACTCTATCAGGCATAGAGTTGCTCACCAACACCACCAACGTTTCCTAACTTTTTGGCTGAGAACTCAAGAGCAATTGGGCCTGAAGCTCCTCATCAATCACCATCTTCATCGTAGACAGCTGATTGATGATACCTGAACCTCGTCAGATATTGTGCCACTGAGGCACCCTCCGTGTACTTTGAGTTGACGAGTTGGCGAATAAGAAATATCTTATTGTCAGCCGTTTTCCTTTTCTACAGCGAATGCAGCTTCTTCCATAACACTTTTGCCGAACTCTCCATGGAAACATGGTGAAACACCGAGTCGTCCAGCCATTGGCGATACATTCAACTGCCTTTTAATCCAGTCGTTTCCAGTCTTCAGCAGCTTTGTCCGACGGCTTTGCGATGTCGCCCTCCAACGAACCATGCAAATCCTTGCACTGAAGTAGATCCTTCATCCTTGGCTTCCAAATTGCCCAATTTCCCCCTGTGAGGGTGATTATACGAGTGTTCATCTGCTCCATAGACATGGTTGCTAAAACCCCCAAAGCTCTGATACCAATTATTGGGCGCGTGCGAAAGCGTTTGCCAACCCACCTGATCAAACCACCCCCCATCTAGTGGACACAAAGCACAAATAAAAACAAATATATGGCGGTGACTATGTCACCTAGATAAATCCTAACCTTTATAACTCAGATAAAAATTACAATATTGACAAAAATATTGTTGAACCCTTTGCCCGAATAGGTTCAACCCCCTCACCACTCTCAAGAAGAAAAACAGAAAATTATAATTGAGATCACTCACCAACCCATAGTAATCTTCCTAACCGAAGTTGAAGACACCTCAATTAGATCTCCTTCTTCCTTCTGCCTTTGTTGACTTAGTCCTAAGAGCAAAGCACGGGCTTTCTCTTAGATTTTTCTATGGATGAGCTCCCCGAATCTCTACTTTTGTGTCGTTCCTTTGTGCCTCCACCCTCATCTCATATAAATAAGATGAGAAACCTAATTTAGGGTTAGAAAATCCTAAAAGTAGTCCATCATCAGATCTGGTCGTCCACCAACAACTAACGATGTAGATTATATCTCATCACCAATTATAGACGTCCAAATATGGTAAATTAAATATTTGATACAAATTTGTAAATATAATTAAATCAGATATTTAATGTAGATTTTTTAAATCATATCAAATTAAAACTTTTACCATATTTGGGCTCCAAAATTTACTCTTACCAAATCCAGACTGGACTCCAACAATTTTGATTCTACCAAACTGTGGCAGAATTTGTGCCTGACTGACTGACTGTCAGTCGGACTTACAAAAGTCGAGCAATTTTATTTTTTATTTTTATTTTTTTGGCATTGGGATTGGAGGAATGGCAGTTGGGGTAGGGATTAAAGGCAATGGCTATTTTCTTTGTGTGGCTTTCTTTGTTGTGGTAATACTTGGTTTGACATTTAGGAATTAATATTAAGGATTTGATATTGTTACATGCACAATCCTCAACTGTCTTTAAGCACCATCTGCACAACCTCTCAACTGCCCAATTGCCAAAATTAAAATCTGTCAATGTTGCTTGATTTCCATGAGACTCACCGATTCCTCTAGTCAGTTTGACGGAATATTCTTGTATGTATTTTTTAAAAACTTCTTTCTTGTTGTTCAATTTATTGCAAGTTCCTGTAATGGATATTGTTCTATCCCTATAGGTTGTTTCAATGGTTTTCATTATTTGTCTTTTTTTATTTAAAATTGGTACAATCATGCAAAAAAATATTTTGATGAAAAAACTTGTGATGATTCCAAGTTACGGATCCTATATCTGGACTTCAAGTACATGTGGAAAAATTTTGTTAGTCCCGAAGACAAATCAAAAAAGTGTAGAGATCCAAGGATGCGTAGAGACTTATGCAAGACTTTAAGTCTGCACTCTAGGCAACACAAATGAACTTAATACTGTTCTACTATTTACATTCACATATTTTACAATGAGTTAGAACAAAATACAAGAAGAAACATAAAGAAAAATTGCTCGGGTGAACAAGTCACTGTTGCTCAAAGCAAGATTCATCCTATATATGATCTGCCCCCAGGAACTAACAAATGAACTTCTGGAATGCTTTAGTTCACTCTTGGAATACTTGGAAACTCAAAACTAAAGTGGCTCATAGACCCGCTAGAGTAGGTGCATAAGCAAGTTGCCGCCACACAGACTTTCTAGAATGGTTTTGTGGCCCTCACTCTCTCTCTCTTCAAACCCCAAATGAGGAGAGTGGAGCTCTATTTATAGAGCAAACTGGCACTTATGCGTGCATATGGAAGCATATGTGCTCATACACGCAGGATGACCAAATACAAGGAAATTTGGATCACAGAGTACTATACGCTGACACCAAAGCGTGTCGTACACTGACAATGCCTCATGTGTCGCCCACAGAAAACAAAGACGGCCGACAGAACTAACGATACCGAAAGCAACCATGTGCATGCGCCTAGCGGATAGTCGCATAGCGCTTGGCCGCTTATGCACATGACCGCTTATGCACATGGCCAAATATACGCTTGGATGCATACACGTCGTGTCGCATGCGAGCCTTATCGCATAAGCTTGACACATAACATCGCGCATAGACGTGCACATAGCCATGCATATGCCCGCACATACACCTCGATTATGCGCCCGTATATGCACCCGAGCTATCAACCATATAAGCAACTCGTGCGTAAAAGGAGCGCACTAGTGTCACGCGATGATGCTGACGTGTTAAGTGCAAAGTACATCATTAAAGCATCACTTTGCGTCCTTCGTCCGAGATCGAGTTGCTAATCCCCTACTGGGCTTAGTTCCTATGGGTCCCAAAATGAGTTAAAAAAAATAAAGGTTTATTCCTTGTGATTTAAACTTAACCATTTAGGAAAATCAACCCACATAGGCCACCTCAGCCCATGTGTATATGCTGTTAGGGTTATATACTAAAAGCATCACTTTTATATTTGTTTGCCATTAAAATTCTTTGATTGTAAATTTCAATACAAACAGAACAGTGTTACAATATAGGACTTAGATGTAGTCCTAGGAGTACACTTTTGTTTATCTGGGTCCCTTGTGCCGATGGAGTGAGTGGTAATGCGTTGACTCCGTTGACGATCTGACGACGGTTATCGGTTCTCTGAAGGTCTGGATTGCTCTAGGTGCTGGAGCTTGCTGAGAGGAGGAAGACGTTGAGTGTCTGGATCTGCCTCTCTGGTGGTGCGAAGTCTCTGTGTGTTCGTTGTAGGTAGGTATGTGTGTACGTAGGTCTGAAAGAAGGAAATGGTCCCTCTCTTTATATAGTCTGCAGGTTGGCTGCTCATGCGTGCATGTAGGATGTGCCTGTACGCGGGGATGCCACGTGTTGATTGCTGATGGAGGCGCATGGACGATGCACCCTGATTGAGGGGTTGAATTCTTCATAC
Source organism: Iris pallida (assembly GCA_029216955.1). Lineage (NCBI taxonomy): Eukaryota > Viridiplantae > Streptophyta > Magnoliopsida > Asparagales > Iridaceae > Iris > Iris pallida. Next base: position 22,910,841 of record JANAVB010008599.1, read on the forward strand.
TGCTGTTGTGAGCCGGTACGTAGCAGAGGAGAAGATCTTTCTGTTGCTGAGATTTCGGATGAGTCAAGTCAAAGGACACGTGTCATCGATCTATGGCTCAGAGATCTCTGATTTGGTGGGGAATGATCTGGTAGGATGCGCCTAGGATTGGGCGCATAAGAAGACTTTGGCTCGTAACCTTTAGGAGTCACGAACCATTCTGGGCGTATGGCTTTTGAGGCGCATGCAGAGCTTCAGTAGTGACTTTACTCCTGTCTTTTGGGATCAGGAAGAAGTCTGGGGTGCATGACTTTTGAGGCACATACAGATTTGGGCGCATGGCTGCGGAGGCGCATGCGAGTGGTTGAGTGACCACGTGGCAGTAGCCGTCGGAGGGAAGTAATGATGATGCTGACGTTGGCGATGCTTCGTCTTCTGAAAAAGCTGCCGACTGTTCAGACTTCGGAAGGCGTGCTGCCAACTCTGTCATTTCAGCATTTAATGTTTGTGACATTTGATGGACAGCTGAGTGGGCGTGTCGGTTGGCGTTCCATTAGGCGTATAGGGACACATGGGGGGCGCATCCCTGTGACGTGCTTGGCACTGAAGGGCACGTCTGTGTGATGTGCTTGATGTTGAAGGGCGCGTCTGTGTGATGCGTGGTCTGGCCGACGCATCCGCTTCGTGACACGTCTTTAATGGTACGACTGTTACGTTCTTCGAGTGCTTTAAATAGTCGTTTTTGACTTAGCTGAATTCGAAGCGTCCGGTTCATCCATTTAATGCAAATTCATTACACGAAATTCGGAGAGCCATCCACTTGGCGCATAGGTTTGATTTGCCCAGCCTATAAATAGTAGCATGGAGAGAGTTTGCTTCTCGTTCTCTCACGTTCTTCCAACATAAACTTGTTTACCCGGATGCATTCTGTTGACGAAATGCTCCCGAGAGTGAAGATGCGATGCAGTGTCTTCGTTGATGCACTTGAAGGTGACTGTTACATCCAAAAGTCGGAGTCGAGGGCTTCTGAGGCAAGCGGAAGGTGCCTGTTGCATCCAAAGATAGGGATGCTCGAGCCTCGTCTTCGTTGTACAGAAAGAGCCGTAGATCGGAATGGCGGTGCTGCGGCTTTGGTAGCTCTTTCTTCCTTCAAAATGGGTGTAGCCCATTCTGGTTGTGTTTAAAGCTGTTCCTTTGGCCGCGGTTTCGATCACGGTCTTCCTTGGTGTTTGGAGGCTCTTTCGAAGCCTCCCCTGGCCACAAGTTGGCTTGTGGTTCTTTTTCCTTCCTTGGCTAGAGGCTCGATTGCCACCCTCGTTCTGCTCAATAAATACTTCATTAGTCGAAGCATTTAGACGGCGGTGAGCCTGGCTGGAAGAGCAGCATATAACTGGGCTGCTGAAGGGATGCACATAACTGGGATGCACATAACTGAGCTGCTGAAAAGGATGCGCCTTGCTGAGGACGCATGGTGGGATGTGCCTGGCTGAGGGCGCATGTTGATTGCTGCGCCTACTTGAGGGCGCATGTTGGCTGTTGGCTGTAGACTTAGAATATTTTCTTTGTAGAAATTCTCCTTTGTACGGTCTTTCTTAGACATGTAATAGACTTTTATATGTTAAATAAAAAGTCCTCTTTCAATGTCTGTATTTGTTGCTTTTTGCTGTGAAGTACTTTGTCCAAGCTTTGGCGCATGTAGTCTGGCGCATAGACTTTCTGGTTCTGAAATTCCATGCTTCTACAAGACCCCCTTCAAAGTTTTCAAAACTTTTGGATAAGTTTTGGAATACTTTGAATAAGAAGCATGGTAGTGGAGGCGTATGACCGTCGGAGCGCATAGATACTCCGCGCATCAATGATGGGGCACATGCTCCGCTCAGTTAATGCAAATGATGACGTCTCGGTAACCGAAAAAGATTAATAATGATCTTTTTGGTTTTATTTGTGGTTATCTTTTCACAGAACTCGAGGCGACGGCTGAGATCACACATCATCGGTTCACGCACGCGACCAAGCCCTATAAATAGGCGAGAGATGGAGAGAGAGAGTTCTTCTTCTCCTTGCTTTTGCTTTCTTTAGAGTTCTTCTTCAAAAACCCTAACTTTTCTTCTCTCAAAGAATGGCTCCCAAGACTCCTCGCGGCGGTGCTGGCAAGGACAAAGGAAAAGAGCCTGTGAAAGTTGTGGCGGCTGATGTCCCCCGTCGGCCTGTCGAAGTTCGGCCAGAGGTGGTTGGTAAGTTTCATTTTACGTACACCAACGCACATAGACCTTGAGTCTTTGATGATGTGCCGAGGTTTTTGCCGTCGACGCGCATGGGTTTAAGTCCTGAAGATGCGTCGAGGTTCTACTGCTGACGCGCATGGGTTTAGACCCTGATGATGCGCCGAAGCTTCCTTTTCAGACGTGCTATGCGCTTTTGATGAGACTCAGCTTCTTTTATTATTTCTAACATTTTTTCGAATCTTTGCTAGTGTCGATGCCTATCCCACTCTTGAATGAAGTGCTTCTGGACGCTGCCCTCTACCAGACGGGAGTAGATTATAACGAGGAAGTGATAAACCCTGCTCAAGCCGCTATTATGCTGGATCAGCATCCCGAAAGAATGACTCAAATCCGGGAGCAGCAGTATGGGTTCCTCAAACGGATGATGGAGCGTGGTGTTTTAAAATCTGCCACATCTGATAAAGTGACCTTCTTGAAGCCTGAGTTCCTATTTGGGGACCGCCTTACTTCTACTGAAGCAACGGTGTTAAAGGTCAAGGAAGACTGGTTTTTTACAGCCAAGGGAGTACATATGACTGTTAAGCATCTTGAACGTCAATGGCCTCTGACGGCCTTCTGTCGTCTTGCTTCCAAGAGGAGGATATCTTGGGATCTTACTCCCTCTCAGGGGGGGCGATGACTGGCATCATCAAAATTGATTCTACCTCCGATCAGAGAGATACCTTGACTGCAGTGCGGTCTGGGTCTTCTTACACATGGCGGACTCTACGTCCTGGGAGCATTTACAGTGATGTTCCCATCGATACATTTGCTTATAGTGCCTTGACTTTTGCACATCGCATGCTGTTGATGGAACGCTCATACCCGAAAGGAGAGTTTCGGGTAGAGGGTTGGTGTCATTACGTTTCCAAATGGAATAAACTGACACTCTGGGTTTTATCGCGGTTTCGGACTGAGCTCCGAGAGATTGGGCTTACTGCCGCGATTCGTGCTACCCAGGCAGGTGTTGACATTAACAGGCATATGTTCCTCGCACTCTTGGAGATGTTTGACATCCATACCGGGACCTTTTTTACTCCGGTAGGGGAGTTAGGGCTCGCACTTCATGAGATGTATGAGGTATCAAAGCTTCCTTGGGGATCGGAGCCCTATGAAGAGTACTTTCCGACCAACGAAGAGTTTCAAGTCCTAGGGGACAAGGCTGAGGAGATGACGGCCGTCTTTAAGGAAGTGGCGAGTCATCATTACTATATGCAGAGAAGGGATAAGAGTGGGTCACAGCCTCATGTGACCGCTTGGAGAGATTACATCTTTAGGCAAGACAAGGGGGATCCCTCGCAGTTCTCCACTCCGCCAGCGCTCTCTCGTAGCGAAGTGCTCTCTGAGATGAGCAGGTTAGGTGAGAAGAATCCCCAGGAGAACGAGGACCAGCAGTCGGATGAACGCTCCTACAGCTGTTTCTGGCATCTTGCTCATCGGATGTCGTCGAAAGCAGTATTGGTCGCGTATCTTATGGTTTGGCTTCGGGATTACGTCTTCCCGGGCGGATCCGGTTCTGTAGAGAGGGTGACCCGAAACTTAATCCTGCCAGCTGTGAAGTTGGTCTTTGGCCGGCGCTTGGCTCTACTCCCCGCAATGGTATGTAACCTGCTGCGAGGTTTACGCAAGTTCGCGGGAAATGTGATTCATGATCGAGGTCGAAAAAATAACTTCCCGCGCGCTGAACTGCCCTTTCACTATTTGATGGGGTGGTTAATTTTACACCATCCCAACGTAATGAGTCCGGGTTCAGAAGAAGACTACAGGGCCGGAGATGCATTCCTCTGCCGTTTCCACCAGAGGAGTTGGTCGCACACTGGCGTCCCTGTTTGCAGAAGGGTTTTATCCCATCTTCAGGGATGGGAGATCACGAAAGTTGGTCCAATCTTCTTGGGTTTTGAGGCCAACGAAGACTTAAGGGATTCAGGTGAAGATGCCACCGCTCTGCCTCCATGGGGATTTCGCTGGTTGCAAAGTATTCGGCCATCCCATCTAGTGTACCGGAACAGAAATCAGTGCTTCCTGGAACCGTATTTATCGAGCCGCTTTGTACGACAATTCGGTTATGCGCAGCTGATGTTGGACAATCCCAGTATCACCCTGGGGTATGCTGGAAGTTTGTTGGATGGCGCACGAGCTTGGTATTACTACAATGCTGGATGTACCGGAGCTCGATTTACGCTGCCCGTCCAGAATCCGCGGCCGCCCATTCTTTACTCGGCCGCCAAGTTTTACTGTGTTATGGCTGCCGCGCCTCCTGGGTATGATAGGGAGATAAGTCTTGTTGTAGGCACCCCGTTAGCGGTGACCGGGCATGTATCGGCTAGGGCTCGATTGCACCGTCCACCAGAGGTGGGTCATCAAGGTGCCCCAGCCGCATCCCCAGGGGGTCAGGCCGAACCTTCGGTTGATCAACCGAAACGATGTGCAGATGCAGGGGCTGGATCTCCTGCGTCAAAGAAGCCGAAGAAGACATCGTCACCGACGGTGTCATCAGATTCAGCATCTGCAGAGGTAAGGATGTCCCGCATAGTCTGGTTTGGGTTCAATATTTTATGTAATCAATGCATCCCCTTTTTATAGTAGCCGCTAAAAAGAAGGCCTCGTACTCCAAAATCTGGTGGGAGCAGGCCAAAGGAGATGGCGGGCTCGTCTGAAGTGTGCATCCCGCCGACTATGATGTCTCCCATGAAGGAGAATCCGGAGGATGTTGTTGTCGTGGAGATTCCAGCGTCCCCAGATTATGTCAGAAAGGAAGCTGAGGATGTAGCAGCTTCCGAAATGATGAAGGCCACCGCGAATGCTGAGGGTCCTGCAGGCGCACGGCTTCCTGGTGATGAAGTGGAGTGGAGTTCGTCGTCTTCGGATGATGCTGCTCCAGAGTTGCAAGAGCCTGTTGCGGGGGCAACAGAGATGGTTGGAACAGAGGAGAGGGTTGATTCCCCTCCTTGTTATGATGAAGGAAGGTCGACTGCATCATTGCCGAGCCCTACCCCAGACTCAGCGGCGGAAGCTAAGGTGGCTACCAACCAGGAGGTAGCGACAGATCCTGTCCCTGTAGAGGAATTTGATGAAAAGACTCGTCTGACGGTCCCAACTCCTGGGGCGGGTCAGGAGACAAGTATTGATCTCTCCGTTCTGCTAGGGGAGGTATTGGCTGCTGATAGCACGTTGGGGACTGGAGAGGTGGTCACTGACGTCGGTGGTACTTCCAAGTTCGGAAAGGGTAAGGGTGTGATGGAACCCTCTGTTGCTCCTTCCACTTGGGGTACTATCTCGACACCTGTGCCGGCTTCTTCTGCTCTCTTGGCTCTACGGGCTAGTAGCCCAGCCCCTGTTGATGAAGAGCCTATTGATGTCGAGGTTCCAGTCTCGCAGGTTGAGGTCGGCGGGTCTTGTTCCGGTCCGCCAACTAGGGTAGCTTCTCCAACCCCTGCTATGACGCCACAGGTGTTGGCGGATGCAGATGAATATGTGAAATTCATCATGGAGGTAGTATATAAAATGCTGCAGAGGGGGGTGTCGGCAGTGATGGATGCCAATGGGAGCTTTGCGACAGCAAGAACTCTGGTACTGCCTCATATCAACCTGATTCATATTCACCAGGGCCACGATCATATGGCCGTCATTCTGGAAGCCACGGTGGCTGAGTTGGACCAGCGGCTTTCTGAATTAGGGCGCATCCAACGAAATGACCTCTCCGTCCTGATAGATACGGAGAAGGAGAAGCTGCTCGCCGAGACTGTGTCTTCCTACCAGTCCACTGTGAGTGTCTGGGAACGCGAAGTGGCTAAGACTGAAGCTGCAGTGGAGCGGTTATCTCGGTCTACGCAGGAGACAGTGGAGACGCGAGCTGCGTTGGACGCTAATATCGCGGAGATTGACGGCCAGCTCCGCCGCCTTGAGGACCAGCGGGCCCGACTCCTATTGGACGCCGAACGTGTCGAGGCTGAACACATAGCATTCAAGAAGGAGGAAGCGGCTTTCACTCATCGGGCTCTTACCCTGGCTCAGCAGAGATAGCAGCTTGATGAAAAGCACGAGAATGAAACTTCTGCTGAGGCTATTGAAGCGATACGTCAAGAAGCTGAACGTCGAGTCTTGGCGACTGTGGAGACTCGGGCGGCAGACTTGAAACACCGAATTGCAGAGCTTTCCGCCAACCCTGGGGATATTTAGGGCTTGTAGTCTCTGCTTTTTTTTTGTGTATTTGCAACTCTTGCTGGGGATAGTGTAATCCTTTACCCTCCTTTTTTAGAAATAAAGAAGTACACTATTTTCTGTGATGTGTTCATTTTTACTTGTCATAAACTTTGATGATTTGTGTGGACCTATTATCTTTTGCGTACCTTGGTTTTAGGTACAGATAATAAGTTTAAGAGAACCCTCATGTTTGCTCAGAGGTGATGTGGACGTGGCAAATATGGGGTTCAAATGATAGAATCTTCCTACTCAGAGGTGTTATGGACGTAGTAGGAATGACTCTGGGGGATACACGAAACTACTCAGAGGTAATGTGGACGTGGAAGTTCTGCGATTGATGTACGGCAACGAATGGGTTGTCTGTACGGGATGTTTACTCAGAGGTAATGTGGACGTGAAAGTTCTGTGATTGATGTACGGCAACGTAGGGGTTGTCTGTACGGGATGTTTACTAAGAGGTAATGTGGACGTGGTAAACATGGTGGGTAGCGTAGTCTTATGGGATGTAAGATTCCGCTTTGTAGGGTGTAGGGGGACAACTCAGAGGTGATGTGGACGTGGTTGTCCTTCTACTGGAGGATGCTACGGAACAACTGGGTTCTGGAAGCTGATGATTGTGGAAGGGAATTGTCTGTGAGCCCTGATGATTGGGTCCACAGATCCCCTGGTGGAAGCACATGTCTGAAAGATGTCAAGAGTAGTACTTCTTTAAGAACTTGCCATTGATGGGCATCATGAACAAGTCCCCATTGGGTTTGGCGAGGCGGTAAGCACCATTTGAGTATACCGTCTCGATAATGAAAGGTCCTTCCCACTTGGGCTCGAACTTTCCTGGTGTTTTGTGAGTCAACACCATCGGCCTCCTGACTGCCAGAATCAGGTCGCCTACTTGAAAAGTCCTCTGCTTGACCTTCTTGTTGAAAGCCTGTGATATACGGGCTTGGTAGAGTTCGATGCGCTGTTGAGCTAGGAGACGCTTTTCATCAAGTGCCTCCAATTTCCGCAGACGACGACGTTGATTGTCTTTTTCTGTGAGTTGGTTTGTGATTGCTACGTGGAGTGAGGGTATCTGAATCTCGAGAGGCAGTATCGCTTCGCTCCCGTAGACCAAGGAGAATGGTGTGTTGTCTGTCGGGGTCCGTACCGTTGTGCAGTAGGCCCAAAGGCATTCGTCGAGCTTTTCGTCCTAGTCGTGTTTGTTGGATGACACGACCTTTTTGAGTAGCCTGACGATAGTCTTATTAAACGCCTCTGCTAATCCGTTTGCTGTCGGATTATAGGCGGTTGATGCCACGTTTTGAATGCGATTCTTGTCACAGAATCGGCTGAAAACATGGCTGATGAACTGAGGACCATTATCGTGGATGATCCTTCGGGGTACCCCGAAACGGTAGATGACGTGGTGCTTGATGAAGCTGATCACCCTGGAGCTTTTCACTTCTGCCAGCGGAACTGCTTCTGTCCATTTGGAGAAGTAGTCGATGATTGCTAGGATGAAGCGCTGTCCTCTCGATGAAGGAGGGGTGATCGGTCCCACAATATCCATGCCCCAAGCTTCGAAGGGCCAGGAGGCGACTGTAGGATGTAGTGGTTCGAACGGTGTGTGGATGAAGTCTGCGTGAAGCTGGCACGCATGGCACTTCTTAGCATGTTCGACAGCGTCAGCGACCATGGTTGGCCAGTAGTAGCCCATACGTCGCAGTCGGTCCTGCAACTTAGGACCAGGTTGATGGGCCCCGCAGGTTCCATCATGAGCTTCTCAAAGGGCTTCGGCTGCTTCTTCGTTAGACAAACATCGAAGGAGAAGTCCATCGTAGGAGCGTCGTTACAGCATTTTAGTAGCCGTATCGTAGTAGAATCGAAGAGAGCGTCTCCTGACTGAGACGGCTTCTTTCGGATCCTCTGGAAGAATTCCGTAGACAGCAAAGTCGATGAACGGCAATCTCCAATCTCGAACGTTAACACCGGCACCTGTTGACATGGCATGGGCCACTTGTGAGCGCAGGTTGTTTTTAGGGCAGACCAAGTCTCGACCCACTACCGTGACGTAGTGTTGAGTTTCGAGGGGTGCCGCCAATGAGGCTGCGAGACCATCCAGAGCATCAGCCTCCAGATTTTGTAGACGAGGTACGTGTTCGATAAAGAACCCGGTGAAGGTTAAAATGATGTTCAATACAACTTTATGGTAGGGGATCAGATCTGCATGGCGAACCTCGTATTGCCCTCTGATCTGGTTTACGATGAGTTTTGAGTCGCCGTAGGCTTCCAGATGATTCACCCCCAGCTGTTGCGCCAGCTGGAGTCCCATAATGAGCGCATTGTACTCAGCAACATTGTTGGAGCACGACTTTGAAAGGGAGTAAGCACGCTGGATGACCAGCTGATCGGAGGAGACTAATACCACCCCCACTCCTATGACGATTTGGCCTTTGGGGCCTGTTCTTGAAGCGCCATCGAAAAACATTCGCCAGACGGAGCCTTCTTCGGTGACATTTGATTCTTGGACCTCATCCGGGATGTCTTCATAAAGCTTTGAGGACTCTGGGATGGGGTGTACAGCTAAAAAGTCGGCCAGAGCTTGACCCTTAACAGCTTTTTGTGGAACGAACACCATATTGTATGGCGTTAGCAAGATTGCCCATGTGGCTAGCCAGGAGCTCAATGATCCTGGCTTCGTCATGAGGACTCTGAGCGGATTGACTCGGGAAATGACATGAATTGTCTGGCCCGAGACATAATGACTAGTCTTTTGGATGGCAAATACCAGAGCCAAGCACTCCTTTTCAACGGGGTTGTACCGGTGTTCGGCCCCGATCAGAGTTCGGCTGAGGTAGTAGATTGCTTGCTCATAGCCTGTGTCGCTGTTCTGAGCTAGCAGGGCGCCGAGGGAATGATCCATGGCACGGACGTAGAGGAGGAATGGTTTGCCGGCGACGGGTGCCACCAGGACTGGAGGGCTCGTCAGGTAGGCTTTGATGTCGTCGAAAGCCTTTTGGCATTCCTCTGTCCAGACGTAAGAGACTCCCTTCTTCATGAGCTGGGTGAAGGGTTGACATTTGCCGAAAAGGTTTGCTATGAACCTCCGGATGTATGCCAGACGTCCCTGTAGTCCTCGAAGTTCTCGAAGGTTCTTCGGAGGGTCCATATCAAGGATAGCTCTGGTCTTCTCGGGATCGACATGAATGCCTTTTGCCGTGATGATGAAGCCCAAGAACTTTCTGCTAGAAATCCCAAGAAAGGATTTAGCGGGGTTCATCTTGAGTTGATGCGCCCGCATGAGATCGAAGACTGTCTTGAGGTCTTGCAGGTGATCTCCTTTGAGACGGCTCTTGACTGCGATGTCGTTGACATAGCATTCGACTGTCTTGCGAAGATGCTGACGATAAATGGTGCTCATAGTTCGTTGGTATGTCGCACCAGCGTTCTTCAAGCCGAAGGGCATCACTGTGTAGCAGAAAACGCCCTTTGGAGTCCTAAATGACGTATGTTTTGCGTCATCAGAGAACATCTTGATCTGGTTGTAGCCCGAATACCCGTCCATGAAGGACATATGCTCGGAGCCACATGTGTTGTCGATCATCACGTCGGTAATTGGAAGCGGGAATTCGTCCTTCGGACAAGAAGAATTGAGGTCCCTGAAGTCGATACAGACTCGTATCTTCCCATTCTTCTTGGTGACGGGGACGACGTTGGCTACCCAATCTGGGTGTTGCTCTTTACGGATGAAGCCGCTAGTCAAGAGCTTGTCCACCTATTGATCGATGGCGTTCATGATATCCGGACGGAAGCGCCGCTGTTGTTGTTTGATAGGCTTGGCATCAGGTAAGATGTTCAGCCTATGCATCGCGATCTGGGGGTCAAGCCCCGGCATATCTTCGTAACTCCAGGCGAAGACGTCGATATACTCTTTAGCCAGCTGGATTAAAGATTCTCGGTCTTCTCCTTTTAGGCTTTTGCTGATGAAGATGGGTTTGGAAGAAGATCCATCCCTAAGGTCGATCTGCTCGACTTCGTCTTCGGTGGTAGGTTCACGTAATTCAAAATGAGACTCCCATTGTTGTCCTAGGCGTTGAGCCCAGGGTTCTTCTTCGAAGAATTCCGGTGCTTGGTCTTCGCCTTCTTCTTCTTGAGATTGTGCAGACGTCATGTTGGCTGAAAGCACCTTCTTGGAGGCTGAGCTGATACTGGTATCGGAGTCCCAAGTCGATGCTTCGGACGAATGAGAATGTTCTACCTCTTCCGCGTCTGAACTCTCTGGAGTTGACGGTGGCGTGACATAGCCTACCCCCCGTCGAGTTTTGTTGTAGTAGTCCTGCGGCTTTTCTTTAGGAGTTGGAAGCCAGAGAGGAAGACGTCGACCCTTGCCGTAGTTTAGGCCTTTGTCTCTTTTTAGGTCGTAATCCATCTTTTGGATGAGGTACTTTGCCCTGTCCGTGTACCGATAGAGTTGCATTCTGCCGGCATCTGGTTCTGGCTCGAGTGGCGGGAGGTCTTGATGACGCTCAACCTTGTCGAAGATGGTAGATTTTTATCTCGACTCCGTGGTGGGACTAGGTAACAGACCCCTTGGGACGGGACTACTCGATTTACATGATGGACGGTCGTTATTTGTGTTTGCAATGACCGTAGAGCGTTATCTAATATATACATGGCATTCCAATGTGGAAGACTAGAATAATTAAAAGACACTCTGTTATTGATGAAATATGAGATTTATCCCGCGAGATTACATTGTCCAGAGAAGGGGCATCTACATTAGCCGAGATATATTCCCCCAACTCTTCGTCTGTAAGCACTGGAGCAGGATCGAAAGAGTCCACCACAGCGTTGGCTTTGGAGTCCGAGAGGACTACGTGGGCCTTCTCTGGCGGCTGAGATGGCGGTGGCTTGCCCTTAAGACGCACCTTCAGAGGTGCCTCCGCTGTGCCTCCGGTGATTGTTGCCTTCCCTTGTAGTTTTGCCACAAGGGGAGCCGATGTCTGAGGCGGCTTTTCCTTGAGGCGTATCTTCAAGGGAGCTTCAGGAGTAGCTGGTGCTTTCTCGGGTAGCTTAATGCTCATGGGAGGCAACTTCTGAGGCGGTTTTCCTTTGAGTCGGATCTTCAAAGGAGCATCGGGAGTGACCTCAGGCTCCATGTCCGGCTCTGCTACCGTTTCTGCTTCGTCGTCAGCATCATTGGCTTCCTTCCCGTCAAGTGATTTGTATAAGTCGGCATCGGTGAAGTAGGCTTCAATCCCTTTGAAAGGGTCGATGTTCGCGAACTCCGTACGGATGACGTTATTGGTGGACACGTACTTCATACATTGGTGGAGCGTGGACGGCACCACCATGTACTCGTGCAGCCATGGGCGACCCAACAGAATGTTGTAGTTGACTTCGACGTCCACGACATAACAAGTGACCTCGGTTTTGAGGTTACCGATGTGGCACTTTAGTCGTATTTTGCCCAGTGGTTCGCTTTTGCTGGCGTTAAAACCACTGATTGTTGTGTTGGAGGGCGCCAGTCGGTACATTGGAATCCCCAGTGTTGAGAGCAGCGTCTTCGGGATGATGTTGAGGGAAGACCCCGGATCGATCTGAATCCGCTTCACCTTGACTGAACCGATGTACCCTGTATAATACACCGGCCTGTTGTGTCGATTGTGCTTGAGTAGCATGTCCAGTTGGGTGAAGGTTATATTGGGGATAACCTCCTCCGCACAGTGACAATGCGTGCACACAGTCGGGAGATCTTCAGGCTGCTTGACTTGACTGAGAAAGGATTCAGCATCCTTTAGAGCTTCATAGAGAGCTTCTCGGGAGTCTTTGGAAAGACGAAGGAGCTCGAACAGCGATAGACGGGCAGGAGTACTGGCCAATTATGCCAGTATGTCGAAGTTGTGGGGCTTGGCTAGCCCCGAAGCATTCTCCTTCCGTAGAGGCCTGTCAAAGCGGGTCTCTATCTGCTTCTGCTTATTGGCTGTTGGGGGCTTAGACGGGCCCTCGTCCTGGACAGCAAGGACGGTGCCCGGAGGCACCACCTCGTCGGCAGCTTCGTCGGGTTGGGCGTTCTATTGTGAACGCGTCTGCACAGGAAGTGCCTCTTCCGCTGAAGAAGAGACCATGCGGCAAGACTTGATCTTCCTGCCTTTGGATTTGGAGGTAGGGCGTACCTCCGGCTGAGTCACCTCGGAGACGAGATCGGGGTGAACCCATAGGATCTCTTCCCGAGATGTGGTGAGTGGGATGAGTCCACTCACGTTGTCACGGGTAGGTGGTAAGTTAACCACCTCCATTGTCGCCTTAGGGATGGGGACGACGCCATCCTGTGTTGTAGTTGGCGACAAGGTGCCAAACTGGAGTGACACCACGTTAGCTGACACCGTCTTCTCCTCGTAGTCGACGGAGATTACATCTGCGTTGATCATGCGTTGGATATAATTCTTGAGGACGTAGTATCCTTGGTTGGGTGTCCGACAAACCGATGGTAGTGACAGTACCTCGGGTTGTCCACTTTCCCAACCTCGTCGGAATGCTTCGGGTCCGGAAGCTTGATCTTGTCACCCTGCTTCAGTATCTCAAAGAGCTGCAGGGTGTCTTCGTCGTTGAACGAATAAACCTCCTTCGGCCTTGGTACAAGTGGAGGCTTCTGGGTAGGTGCTGACGCACCTTTTGAGGCATTGACAGTCAATGCATGTTTCCCCTTCGTCTCTCATCCAGGGTTATTGGTTGCAGGCCGTTTCCCTTGTCCTCGAAGGCAGGAAAACTAACTCCCAAAAGACGAGCGTTGGCTGCCTTCTTCTCCGCGGCTTCTGCTTCAATGATCAAGGAGCTCCAGTCGGGAGGAGGAGTAGAGTTGAGCCAGAGCTTGACTGCAGGCAGCATGTTCATGCTGCAGGAGGAGAGGAATGCATGTTCTGGCATGCCCGGGGGCAGTCTGAAGCAGGCCTGTCGGAAGCGTTCGATAAACACTCGAACTGTTTCCTTCTCCTTCTGGCGTATCTCTATAAGGGACGCCATTGTCATGTCCTTCCCGCCGTCGTAGAAACGGTCGAGAAAGAGGCGCGTCACGTCGTCGAAGGAAGATATTGAATTGTCGGGGAGGCTGCAGTACCAGTCGTACGTCACTCCTTTCAGTGCCCCAACAAATATGCTGGTAAGTAGTGCGTCCTCCTTCGGAAGATGTCCCGTCTGAGACTGGAAATACGTCAGGTAGCGACGCGGAGAGTCCTTTCCGTCGTACGGCATCAGTGTTTGTGGTTTATACTTAGGAGGATAAACCACCTTGTTCCACTCGAGGGGATAAGGCTGGGGGATGCCCATCTTTTGGCGCTCCTCTTGTCTTGTCTTGGACTCAAAGCGTTCGCGCAAGTCCCTGATCATCTCGACCACGTCTTCTGTGGAGCTGGGAGTCGGGAAAGGTGGTACCACCGGGAGTTGAGCACTTGAGGGCTCCGATGTCCGAGGTGCTCCGCGGCGATCTATGTCCGAGGATACCCGTTGAAGGGGTACACTCGATTCTCTGTTGGCCCCTGGGTCGGGACCGGCAGAAGGTGTCCTGGCCAAAGCTGACCGTATCTCAAATACTGCTTGAGTCAGTGTTTGCATGGAGACAGAGAGGGTTTTGAGTCCTCCCTCCAGGGTATCTATGCGCTGGACGAGGTCTGTTGGCGGCGCATCAGACTCGACATCAGCCCCAGTCACGTTTACTGTCATGACGCGGTCGGGAGTGGATGGATGGGTTGAGGCCTCACTCTCGGCCTCACTCTCCTGTAGGGGAGTTGCCTCTCCTGGAGCTTCGTCTTGGCTACCCCCGGTTATGTTCGGGTGAACATTCACCACGGGCGCATCTGCAAGGGCCTGATTACCCTCAGCTCCGTCTTGAAGGGCCTCTTCGTCTCCGGAACTCGGGTCCCCAGATGCTAGACTACCCCCAGCTATGTTCTGGGGGATATCCTCGTCTTCAGGGGCTTCTGGGAGGCTGACTTCGCCTCGAGGATCTGCCCCAGGTGTGCTTTGGACACACTCGTCTTCGGAAGGAGGCTCGACAAGGGTCTGACTACCTCCAGCTTCCTCCAAGATCTTCTTCCTCCCTCGAGTGCCTTCGAACACTCCGGAGGACGAGACAGCTATCTTGGTTTTCCTCGGCTGGCTTTTAGACAAGGAAGAGGAACTGACAGTCGCTTTTCGGACTGACGAGGAGTTGGAGATCACGTTGCATGAAGCAACCATTGGTTCTTCTTCTGTTGACACCTTCCTCCTGAGGCGACGTCGAAGGGGTGTCGATGATTGCAGCCGCTGGAACACCGACTGCCTTGGTGGGACTGCCGCTTTGCAACAGCAATTAATGGTGACCACAGCACAAGTATGCCCCGTAAGAGGCACATCGTGCTTGTCAGTCGACTCTCCTAATCGGCGCTTGTGAGTGATCACGTTGCGCAGATCGTTGGAGGAGAGTGCCACCTTCGCACCCCCTTCAGACGCATGGCAAAGCCAAGCGCCGGGGTGGTCAAGTGAGTACTGCGCCCCCTGATCTAATACCAAACAGGCATCCTGATCAGTAATGGGGGAACCACAACATTTGGAGTGACTTGAACGGACCTCAAACGCACAACCAGAGGAGGCACGGGAGTTCAAGACCACTGGATTTGCCTTGCTCGACTTGGTTGTGCACGCAGTAGATGCGCCCAAGTGAGACAAGGACTTTGAAGGTCGGCTCGTTTTCGGTGCCGCAGCACTCGAGTCGACCTTGTACAACTTACCATCAGCAGCGTGCATGATTGTGAGCGCATGCTTCTGGCTTGTTACTGGCATAGCACGTTTGGGGCGTATGACCCGTCCTGCCTTGGATTTCTTCGTACCAGACCGCTGGGGCGCGTAGTACTCAGAATCCAAATTCTCCTCGCCACTACAGCGAGTGAGTCTGTCAAAGACAGAGACCTTCTGTGGCGCATCAGAGGTGATGCGCGGGGAATGTGGTTAGCCGCACATTTCCCCGAGAGATGCACTGTACCAGCGGGCGCATCTTGGTTACTGAGGACGTCAACAGGAAGGGAAGGCTGGATTGGCGCATCCCCTTCGGTGGTGGTGCCCGAGGCGTCGACCTTGCACACCCAGACTCGGCGGGTCTTCTTCGACTTCGGCAGCCGCTTCGAAGGACTCGCACTTCCTTCAGAGATGAACTCCTCATACGCCTGTTGATTGAGGCGTATGACCAGCGTCTTGTGGGAGGAGCCCACCTTGACGTCGTCGGATTGTGACACAGCTTTCTCGGTGGAGGAGAAAGAGGTCCCCAGCAGAGTCGCCAGCTTGTTTGCCATTAAAATTCTTTGATTGTAAATTTCAATACAAACAGAACAGTGTTACAATATAGGACTTAGATGTAGTCCTAGGAGTACACTTTTGTTTATCTGGGTCCCTTGTGCCGATGGAGTGAGTGGTAATACGTTGACTCTGTTGATGATCTGACGACGGTTATCGGTTCTCTGAAGGTCTGGATTGTTCTGGGTGCTAGAGCTTGCTGAGAGGAGGAAGACGTTGAGTGTCTAGATCTGCCTCTCTGGTGGTGCGAAGTCTCTGTGTGTTCGTTGTAGGTAGGTATATGTGTACGTAGGTCTGGAAGAAGGAAATGGTCCCTCTCTTTATATAGTCTGCAGGCTGGCTGCTCATGCGCGTATGTAGGATACGCCTGTACGCGGGGATGCCACGTATTGATTGCTGATGGAGGCGCATGGACGATGCGCCCTGATTGAGGGGTTGAATTCTTCATACTGCTGTTGTGAGCCGGCACGTAGCAGAGGAGAAGATCTTTCTGTTGCTGAGATTTCGGATGAGTCGAGTCAAAAGACACGTGTCATCGATCCATGGCTCAAAGATCTCTGATTTGGTGGGGAATGATCTCGTAGGATGCGCCTAGGATTGGGCGCATGAGGAGACTTTGGCTCGTAACCTTTAGGAGTCACGAACCATTCTGGGCACATGGCTTTTGAGGCGCATGCAGAGCTTCAGTAGTGACTTTACTCCTGTCTTTTAGGATCAGAGAGAAGTCTGGGGTGCATGGCTTTTGAGGCGCATGCAGATTTGGGTGCATGGCTGCGGAGGCGCATGCGAGTGGTTGAGTGGCCACGTGGCAGTAGCCGTCGGAGGGAAGTAATGATGATGCTGACGTTGGCGATGCTTCGTCTTCTGAAAAAGCTGCCGACTGTTCAGACTTTGGGAGGCGTGCTGCCAACTCTGTCAGTTCAGTATTTAATGTTTGTGACATTTGATGGACAGCTGAGTGGGCGCATCGGTTGGCGTTCCACTAGGCGTATAGGGACACATGGGGGGGCGCATCCCTGTGATGTGCTTGGCACTGAAGGGCGCGTCTGTGTGATGCGCTTGATGTTGAAGGGCACGTCTGTGTGATGCGCGGTCTGGCCGGCGCATCCGCTTCGTGACACGTCTTTAATGGTGCGACTGTTACGTTCTTCGAGTGCTTTAAATAGCCGTTTTTGACTTAGCTGAATTCGAAGCGTCCGGTTCATCCATTTAATGCAAATTCATTGCATGGAATTCGGAGAGCCATCCACTTGGCGTATGGGTTTGATTTGCTCGGCCTATAAATAGTGGCATGGAGAGAGTTTGCTTCTCGTTCTCTCACGTTCTTCCAATATGAACTTGTTTACCCGGATGCATTCTGTTGACGAAATGCTCCCGAAAGTGAAGATACGACGCAGTGTCTTCGTTGATGCACTTGAAGGTGACTGTTACATCCAAAAGTCGGAGTCGAGGGCTTCTGAGGCAGGCGGAAGGTGCCTGTTACATCCAAAGATAGGGATGCTCGAGCCTCGTCTTCGTTATGCAGGAAGAGTCGTAGATCGGAATGGCGGTGCTGCGGCTTTGGTGGCTCTTTCTTCCTTCAAAATGGGTGTAGCCCATTCTGGTTGTGTTGAAAGCTGTTCCTTTGGCTGCGGTTTCGATCACGGTCTTCCTTGGTGTTTGGAGGCTCTTTCGAAGCCTCCCCTGGCCACAAGTTGGCTTGTGGTTCTTTTCCCTTCCTTGGCTAGAGGATTGATTGCCACCCTCGTTCTGCTCAATAAATGCTTCATTAGTCGAAGCATTTAGACGGCGGTGAACCTGGCTGGAAGAGCGGCACATAACTGGGCTGCTGAAGGGATGCACATAACTGGGATGCACATAACTGAGCTGCTGAAAAGGATGCGCCTTGCTAAGGACGCATGGTGGGATGCGCCTGGCTGAGGGCGCATGTTGATTGCTGCACCTACTTGAGGGCGCATGTTGGCTGCTGGCTGTAGACTTAGGATCTTTTCTTTGTAGAAATTCTCCTTTGTACGGTCTTTCTTAGACATGTAATAGACTTTTATATGTTAAATAAAAAGTCCTCTTTCAATGTCTGTATTTGTTGCTTTTTGCTGTAAAGTACTTTGTCCAAGCTTTGGCGCATTTAGTCTGGCGCATAGACTTTCTGGTTCTGAAATTCTATGCTTCTACAATATTAACTATATCTTTTTTATTATTTTTGAATGAGAATCGTATGGGTAAATGTTGGTATTTTATATTTGTTATATGTCAATGCAAAGTGTCTGATATTCTACATTGTAGATAATATGGTGTGTGGTGACACACAGAAGATCATATTAACAGTCCATTGTAGAATATATAAATAGTTCACAACCTAGATGAATTTGGACAAACCATTGGTAAGGTTGTAGTGTAATCTGGCATTAGTCTATCTTGATTATAGGATTATACTAGTGTACTTTGTGTGTATTGAACATGACCACTTGAGGTTGTTCTTTTTGTACTGACTACATAAGAGAACAAATACCTTTGTTAATATGGATGCTTGTGCTCTTAATCTGGATATTATAACATACATGTATATATAATGTGTATTACTTTGATTCATAAAAGAGTAAGATTCATAATGAGTCAATAACCTCTATGAATTGGTTAATGGTATTATGGGCTATTGATTATAAAAAATCTATGTCCCGATGTATCGGGTTGATGATGTACCCTTAAGAAACTCACATGGATTGTCGTGTAAATCCTGCAGGTGGATTATATCTGACATGACAAATAAAATTGAGTGGTACTACTTAAGGATAAAAGATGTCGATCAATGAAGTTGTCAGTAACTTATTTTAATTGATGGACATTCGATATCTTAACATAGGGACAAACAAGCATATAATAAGAAGGAGCCCATAAACGTAATTTGGGATTAGGAAGGTAGTGCAACAATAGCTCTTTAGTGGACCGCGATATTGTTAACAGGCCTGGGTTGTTGTTCGGGATGAACACAGGATACCTAGACCCGTTAGGAGACCTAAACATAATTTCTTCGCATGGTCCCTGCCGTAGCCTATATATGCCCTCTATTCTTTGGCCGTCATATGTATCCTAAAAAGAGCATCTTTCTCTAATTCGTCCATCACGGGAGGAGAGAAAGGGAGGACAGCTTGTAAGCACCATAATTTTTGGAAAATATTATTTTTATTTATTTATTTGAGTTAAATAGTGAATTTTGGAATTTATAAATATTTTTAAATAAATAGTTATTAAAATAGAAGGCCTTAGTCATGGTTAAGTTTTGGGGTACAAGATTACTAGAAATTTTGGCACGAAGAAGAGTAGTCGTGTACACTTTGACTAGTATTTTAGCCATGATAGGGAAGGCCGAACCATATGTGTGTTCTAACTAGAAAAACCAGTCAAAGTTGTGACTTGACCCCTATGAATGATTTAATTAGTATTTATTAAAAAAATTGACTTTAAAGGAAACTCAATTGTGCCAAACTAGCCCGGACCTGACCCAACCCAAACCCAAGTCCATGTAGAAGGGTCGTGCATCCAAAGACGTCCAAGTAGATATATTTTATATCTATATATCTTGCACCTTATTTTAATAGTCTAATAATTATTTTTTAAATATTTAATATATATAATTATTAATTTTATAATATTTTCTTGATTATTTTGACCAATAGGTATATATGGTATTTAAATTGTGTTGGACCTAAGTCATATCGAAATATCAATTTACTTTTTTGTGTGTGTGTGAGTGTGTGTGTGTGTATATATATATATATTGGCAATAGACCCCTTCCAAATAAGTAAATTCTTTATTAAGCCAATTTGTCTTTTTAGGAAGCATTGTAATTTATTTTATTTATTATTTTTCTCAACTAATTATTTCTAGAATAAATTTATATTGGAATATTATCATTGTTACTATATGTATGCATTATTGCTGCTTCAAATTTTATGGAGAGTATAATAATAAGTAGCTTATTACCTGTGTTCATAGAGACCATACTATTAAACCTAGAACCTAAGGCCGGCTAGCCCAAACCAGCCCATCTTCTCTAATAACTCAACTACCTATATAAAAACAACAACCAGGAAAAAGAAACCCTTGCCGCACAGTTCTTCTTCCCCTCCTTCTTCTTCAAACCTTCCTCCTTCCTTAGATCCCCTCCTCATCGGCCACAGGGAACATCACCCTCGTCACCACCATTAGCCACTACCCCTGTCACCTTCAACTCGCCGCTTTCGAGCCACCCATGACCCATCCAGGTCACCAACTCCATGCGGACCCAATGCCAACTCCGGCATGGGTTCCTGACACCCTTCTCCGTGTTGCCATGGCAATGGGTCACCTTCGGCAGCCCCACCAATTTCTCGTGCGAGGCCACGACTCTCCGCTCTGGCATCCAACCCAATCTCCACCTTCATCACCTGAGTTGACCGCGGTCGAGCTCCGTTCGAGGTTCCTCTGCAGCTTTCCGGAACCGATGACTTCCCATGACCCGACTGATCGTCCTCGACCCGACATCATAGCCCAAAAGATTCTGTCGACTTGACGACGTTGCATCATCGACGAGTAGCAGAATAGGGACATAAATTAGGTGGTTTTGTTGGTGCCACTCAGTACGTACGGTACGCACCTTCTCCACTGCTTTCTTTCGATGAGGGCGAGGCTCATTGTGCCGACCGATCCGGACATAGCACTGGGCCCACTACACTCCGGCATTAATTGTCGTACGACCCTCCTAGTCGTCGGTCATCCCCGGCTCTTCGTGCGGTCAGCCGAGCAATACTCAACATCAATAATTAGCTGAGCTCGTCGGTGCCGAACTGTAATCACTACCACATTGGCCGGGCCTCACCACCACCATTGTAGTCGCCATAATCTTCTCATGGTGTGAAAACCGGAGCGGCCTTGACGTTGCACAACTGGAGCCAATCCCGGAGGTTGCCCCGACTCTAAATAGCCTCCACTGGGCTGAACGACCAAGCCAAAGGGAAGTTTGAGCTTTCACTCGGAACTGAAGCAGCAGCATATATAATATTCATGATCTTTGGTATAGCACCCTCCTTCCTCCTTATTTAGCATATGGAACCTAATTAATAATATATAAGTATAGTTTTATGTAAGCATAAACCTAACCTAACATTTTGTACTATAGTTTAATAAAGAAATATATGGGAAGATGACAGATGGCCACTTCTGCTTGTTTCTTTGTTTATCAATGGGGGTAGTAGGCCATTTAGCATATACCACCTTCTTGAAAGACAACCACCGTAGCCATATCATCTTAAGCAATGTGAAAATTCAAGTAGTAGTTTTTATATAAATATTTAGCTATATATAAATATTATATATATTTACAAATAAGTAATTTTATGTACGATATAATGCGTAGATGTTGCATGTGGACATACCTCTTTTGTCCCTCTTATACCAACAACTGTTAGGTATATAACCAGATATGATCAGGGCTGGCCCTGGGATAAACCGGACAAGCCTTGGGGCTTGGACAACCCCCCTATAAGGACAACCTCTCAGGTTCAGCATGATCTCACCAAAGGTCAAGATCACGGATAACCACCAGGACCAAGATCAAGGGGCAACCAAAATTAGCTCCAGGAAAGGACAACCCAATCCTTCGGGCCGACCCTGGATATGATATATATAACCAATTGTTAGATGAAGGAATAACTGAATATATGCATAAATTATTTGTTACACGTAAGTATTGTATATAAGGAATTATCAAATATTTTCGTAAATCAAATCTAATAAGATTTTTACTTTTATGTTTATACATACAATACTTTTAAATTAGTAATATATACGTGTATGTACTGTTTGGTAATCCCTAGTTGTTGGGCTCTGGTAGATTTTTATGTGGACCGTAGTGGCAGTAGCATGGCCTAGACACGACTTATGGTACTTGCAGTCTCAACAACGTTGGACAAACTCCAGGCAAGTACACCTTGCCAAACTTTACAGTATTTACATACATTGTTTTACTTCTCTATCTTACTTGCTCACATTTTTCTCTTGTTCATGTTACTCTCTCATTGTCACTATTATCTTCTACTTTTACGTGCACGTAGATTGTTACACATTTTTCATATTACTTTTTTTATTTTTCGAATCTTGTTCATGTCTAGTGATAGTATTGCTATATCTATGCCATGTTTCCCTGACCTGTTTGATCCGTACTTATCTTAGACATGACTAGATGTGATAGACTTGACTTTTAGTACCTTAAGCGAGAGTGTTTTATTAGCCGTGGTTATACCTCTATTGTTAGTGCCTCACCGGGCTACGGTAGAGAACCAGTTATAGGATTGTTAGTGCCTTCTCGGGCTACAGTTATTATCACATGTACCTATAGCCATGATTAATATTATATTCTCATAACATGTCACCATCTATAGAGTTCTCATATTTGTTATTTTTCTTGGTTTTGTTATTCCTGTCTTTTCTTACATATTATTACTGTAAAAGTAGGCTTGTATATTATGTATCTTGCTAGTCCCCTGAGCACCTGGTGATCTTTCCAGGTATTAGATAAAGGAATGATACATTGATGAAGAATGGTTGCTACACCACGATTGCGGGTATATTTTGTTGATGATATTATCATTCTCTTCTGTATTTATATTTTTCCTATATTTGATTCTCGCTGTTATTATAGCCTAGTCTTTTATAAGTTTCATTTTTCTTATAGCGTGTTCATGATAAATGTGTTATTAGGGATCCACTCTAATGTATTTATCTAATCTAGAATCAGTGCATTACGGTCTGATCAACCTTAGTGCACTTGATTCGTTGATTTTATCATTATTATGTGGATTGAGAAATAGTTGATCAAGAACAACCAGTGGACTGGAGTCCTCTCGATACATAGCTGGCATGTATACGATCTTTTAGTCCTACGTATTTTAGGACTGGAGTGTTACACAGCCGAGAAAAGAAAAGGTTGGGAGATCGTCGTCCACACGACGTCCAACCCGAGGAAGGATTACGTGCAGAAGATCTTGGGATCGCTGACTGCTCGAGGTTGTTAGGAACTGTCATCTTTTTCTCATCGCAGGTATAATTCATTAACCCTAGTTTTCTCCTATGAAGGGTTAGAACACGTTTATATCTGTTTAACTTTCTATCAATCAATACGCACACCAATTCGTGGTCCTGGGAATCTTCAGTTCCATCAATTTGTATCAGAGCCGGTATTGGATCTGTGTATCGATTGATACATCCATATTAACCAATAAAAATACAATGTTGAATAATAGTCGGTAGATGTAGATCTGTTCTGACTCGGTTTTGCAGGCATCTTAGATCCAACTATTATGGTCAATTTATGTTTTGTTTGTGTTATTTTAAACCACGGACATGTCGTGGCTATTGTTGTTGTTCATAGATGTAATTAAAATCACGAGAGTTGATCATACTTATTTATTTAATTTGTTAATCAAGATTATGTGTGAACTCTTTCGGGAGGCATAGGATTGATATAATTTTAAATATAATCGATCTATCATGATGGCGGTGCATAGCGCACTATTGTGGATCCAAGCACAGTTGAAGAAAAAGCAGGATATATGGCCATAATAGTTGGATATTTATCTTTTATTGCTATATTTTACTTTTTCTTGTCATGCATGTTTACTATTTTGTGAATTTTTTGTTATAACTAAGTCTGCATTAATAATGGTCAACATGGACATGAATCAACTAGTAAAAAAGCTCACATTGTTAAATAACTAAGTGGAAGAGAGAATTTATTTAATATAAATCTCATGGTCTCCATTACTGGTTTGTAGGTGATATAATTATACTTGCATGTTGGCTTTAGTGCCTTCCTCCATATCGGACAAGTCTAAATATGGATCACTAGTACAAACTTTCTGTCACGACCAGCTTCCGAATAATCGGATACGAGTCGGACACGTCCAGCCTTCGTTGATAGACACAACGAAGTAAGCTGTACAATCTAAGAAAAATTCCAAGTCAAATGATATAAAATACCACAGCATCTTAATCGTTCCCAGATCACCACAATCCACTAAATCATTTACACATTTATACAAGTCATTCGGAGACAAATCCGATAAAGAGTAAAGATATACAACTATGAATCTCAGTACAATATCCAGAAGTAAAGCTAAATAAACTTAAACCTGTAACATCTAACTAAGTCATGGCTCCTTCCTGCTCAGCTAAGATCTCGGGCTCTGGCCCATAAGGTGGAACAACATCCTCAAGTACACTTGCAACATATCCAGTCAAAAGCGAAACAAAGTACAATTCTAGGTAATGAACAAGAACATCATGATATAGAAATGAGTACAGGAGAACATGTACTGGAAGTAAAGAACATGAAAATACAGGAATGTAAATACAGAAAGTACAGAAAATAAAGTACATGAAGTAAATCCTAAACATGAAGTACAAGAACCCGACATGTGTACAATATTTGAAATATAAGTAACATATGTGACCGGCTGGGGTGAGTACAGGAATAAGTACAGGAGTACATGAATATCGGTACGGCTTAGAGTCCCACGTGCACGATGTGAGACATAGGCTATCAACCTGAATTTCTATTTTGGATTTGGTCACATATCTAGTGTATTTCCTTCCCCAAATACAAGCAAATACAGAAACATGAAAGTACAAGAGCACATGATATACCGTATCATAACGTGTCACAAGAAAACACAGGATATGAATGTAAATGAACATAAACCATAGAATGTACTTGCCTTGCTCAGGGTGATCGGAAATAGGGAGAAGATCGGTATGCCCTCCTGATAATAGGTACAATTTAGGTAAGCTCTAATCAAGAGTAATTAAATAATTTAATTATTCGCTAAACTAATTATTACCATTAATTATCACACTATCTATCTGTCTTAACTATCAACCTAGTAATATAATAACTAAAGGTGACTATCTAAAATATTTATTAATCCAAAAGAATAGCTACAATATAAGATTTGAAAGATAGTAATGAAATGACTATGAAGGAACATTATATATAGAATGGCACAATACTCCTACCGTCATACCAAAACTTATCCTGAATCAAGCCGACCCCAATCTTATACCAACAATAAGGCTCCCTAAATGAGTTTGATAAACTCAGACACACATTCCACAAATAACATTAGAACTAAACTCAACCCTATAGATACACACATAACTTTAGTGTAAATGACATCAACTGAATCCAGCAGCTCAACTCAGCAGGGCACACATGTAAACGTAAACCCAAATAGTTTGCTTAGCCATACATCACACCTCAAGAGCTGTTGCACTTCTTGATCTTTTGCTCCTAACTCAACCGACTCACTACTACTGACACTCATACGAGCTCCAACGGATAGGGGACATAACTAATATTAGATACGACCCCTGCTAGACACGAACGAAAATCGAACACAACTCCAACCGTCCTGCATCCCCACCAAAACCCGATCGACCAAAACTTGATTCTATAATATTCATAGCATCATTCACAATTCTAGAAAGGACAGAGTAATACTTGTACGCGAGAATCGTGTCCTGGAATTGATTCACAACTTCAGGAGGTCGAATACTGTCCCTTCATGTCCAAAGAGGATTTGAAACTCTGTTCAGTCATTTCAACAAAAGAAGCAATGCATAAGGAACGAAATGATTCCTTAGAGAATTCGAATGTTCCAATGAGGAAAATTTTCAAGAATTCATAAGGAAGGATCTCAAAATTATACTCACCAATGATTCGATCGGTTAATTAGCACAAATTGATCCAAGAACATCATTCCAGAGTTCGTCCGATCTAAGGAAAGAGAAAATCAATTAAAAGAGGAATCAAAATTATTCGTACTCGAATTGAAGCAATCCATGATAGATTGAGTGGCTTACCAAACCGGAGTCGACTGAGCAAAGAAAATAACGAACTCGTCGAGTCCTTGATAGATTCTCGTACCGTCGACTCAAATCGCCGGAGAAAGAGGTCCATAGCCGTGTGCGCCACCGGAGCCTCGAATTGGTGATCCGCCCTTTATCGTCAATGTTGGAGGAGGTGCCACGTACGCTGTTGGAAAAGATCGAGAACCGTCGGAGTAGTCGCGCAATATAGACGAGCACTGTTGGCAACCACTTGTCAGATCTCGTCGTCGCCACGAAGTTGTCGGGATGGAAGCGCAACCGCCGAGAGATTGTATTGCGGCCGGAGAGGAGTCAATCTCTATCGAACGCTGCCGCCGGTGGTCGCTCTGCCGAGAATTTACAGCCAGCGATGATCTCGCCGCCAACGGCGGTGGAAGGCCCGCATGGTTGTCGCGACTGGGAAGGAAACCTTGCCAATTTGAAGAATCATGGTTAGGGTTCAGATGATGGAAATTTTGGGGGGAAGAGAGGGCTCGGTTGATTTGGGAAGATGAGATGATCTCTAAGAAAAATGAGAAGAGCTCATTCTTCTGGTTTAGGAGTATAAATAGAGAAGGAAATTTAGAGAGGGAACTGTGCAATTTAGGAGCCAACAATTTGATAATTGTAGATAACTCCAGAAGTTTGTTGGAGAATTAGTTATGGTTTATTAAATATATAGTTAGAGTTGTTAGAAACTTGGGGAACACTCTAGTCTAGTTGCTAGAGTTTTCCCTCCACAACACTAACAACAATATTATATATAAAATCATAATGGAAAAATAATAAAAAATTTAGTATTCCTAAAAAATTATTTGCTAATAATTCAAATCTCAGGAAAGATTCAAAAATTCAATAAATTGGAAAAGTGGGGTTACACTTCCTTTGGAAGAATTATAGAAAGTTATCTAATATGTGTTCACTTCTCTATCTGAAGGAACTTATTACGAAGTAATATACTTAGTATTAAGTAATGGTATACACTTAGATACAAATAATGGTATCCTACCTATCGGAGTGACTGCTATTATTTGTAAACCAAAGCCAGACCAATAAATTAATTTTATTTGTCATAAAGTTAGGTTAATATGAGAATAAAATTAATAGAAAAAATCTTCTTGGACAAATATTGAATTTGTATACATCCACATCATTGTGGCATGCTAAATTCATGGTGTCTAAGGTGTTGGTAAATTTTTATTACTGTTTTGAGGGAGTCAATACTTATTTAATTCAAAAAGTTTTTGCCCTGTATAATAGTTAATTATGTGATTTTTAGGATTTTAAAAATGGGTTCTTTCAGTCCACTTATAATGATTCTTAAAGAAAACAAACTTACTGGCCCTAATTATATTGACTGGAAACGTAACTTAGATATTGTTCTAACTGCTGAAGAGTACAAATATGTACTCAATGAGGAATGTCCACCTAAGTCTGATGCTAATTCTGATAAAGAGGTCAAAGAGGCTTATAAGAAGTGGATAAAGGCAGATGAGATGGCACGGTGTTATATTCTGGCATATATGTCAAATGTACTGCAACATCAGCATCAGGCCATGGCCACAGCTTATGACATGATGTATAACCTCAAGGAACTCTTCGTACATCAGAGTAGAACAGCTAGGCAGTTTACGATGAAGTATTTGATGAATACGAAAATGGCTGAAGGTACGCCAATAAGGGATCATGTTCTCATGATGATGGGTCATCTGAATGAGATGGAGATCCTTGGAGCTGAAGTCGATGGAGAATTCCAGGTCAATATCATTCTTGGGACTCTGTCTGAAAGTCGTGGCACGTTTTGTCTTAACTACAACATGAACAAAATATTATATAGTTTGGCAAAACTTGCAAAAGAGCTACAGGATGCTAAAGCTCTCTTTAGGCAGAGTGGTCATATTTATGTTACTGAAAAGGCTTCTATATCTAAGCCAAAAGGCAGTAAGAAGAATAGTAATATTAAAAAATAAGCAAACTCAGTAAAGAAGGACATGGAACCTCAAGGTGCTGTGAAAAAGCCAAAAGGTAAATATTTCAAGTGCAAAGGGTCAGGACATTAGAAGAGTGACTGTCCACTTCTCAAACAAGGAAACAAAAAAGATATATCTCATTTATTAGTAGTTAAAATATGTTTAGCGGTGTTATCTACCAGCACCTGGTATGTAGATACAAGAGCCACTAATCATGTCTACAATTCATTGCAGGGGTTTCAGGAAACCAGACGGCTTAGTTATGGTGAGATATGCTTATTCATGGGTGATGCTACAAAAGTGGCGGCTATTGCAGTAGGAGATTTTATTTTATCTTTTGGTAAAAATAAGTCTTTGACATTAAAAGATTGTCTTTATGCACCTTCACTTAGAAGGAATTTGATTTCTATTTCTATGCTAGTTAAGGATGGATATTCAGTTTATTTTAATGACAACATTGTTATTAGAAAAAATAATCAATTTATCTGTTCTGGTGCATTAGTAGATAATTTGTATGTTATTGATCCTATTTTATCGACAATACAACTAATGGAAATGAATAATACGTCTTCTAACTTAAATAAGAGAAAAGAACCTTCCTGTATGAACCAAACATAACTTTGGCACTTGTGATTAGGCCATATTAATCTAAAAATGATTCAAAGAATGATTACAGATGGACATTTGAGTTCATTAGAAGTGGAGGTACTTCCAGTCTGTGAATCTTGTTTAGAAGGTAAAATGACCAAAAGGCCTTTCAAGGTAAAGAGTTATAGGGCCAAAGATGTGTTAAAATTAGTTCATTCTGATTTGTGTGGGCCCATGACTATCCAGGCTAGAGGTGGCTTTGAATATTTTTTCACATTCATTGACGATTATTCAAGGTATTGATACATTTACTTGATGTACCGTAAGTCTGAGTGCTTTAAAAAAATTCAAAGAGTACAAGGCTGAAACGGAGAAACGTTATAGAAAATATATTAAGTCATTATGTTTAGATCGTGGCGGCGAGTACCTTTTTGGAGAGTTTATGGATTACTTATCAGAGCTGGGATTACGTCCCAATTGACAGCACCTGGAACACCCCAAAAGAATGGTATAGTAGAAAAAAGGAATAGAACTCTTATGGAGATGGTTAGATCAATGATGAGTTATTCGGATTTGCCAGACTCGTTTTGGGGACATGTCTTAGAGACTGTAGCTTATATTCTGAACTTGGTACCTTCTAAGTCAGTACCTTCTACTCCCACATAGCTGTGGACCGGACAAAAGCTTAGTCTGAAACATGTTCAAATTTGGGGTAGTACAGCACATGTGCTGAATGGAAAAGCAGATAAATTTGGAATCTTATTCAGAAGTATGCTTGTTTGTAGGCTATCCAAGAGGAAAATTTTAGTCCTGAGGATCAGAAGGTCATTGTTAGCACCAATGCCTGATTCTTAGAGAAAGACTATGTGATAAACCATAAACCCATGAGTAGAGTTGTTTTAAAAGAATTAAGAGGAGAGACACCTAATAATTCAATACCAATAGTACAAGAGGAGGAACCACAAGTAACTGCACAATGTGTCACAAATGTTAGACCACAATCCATAGTACCTCGTCGTAGTGGGAGGGTTGTTATACAACCAGACATGTTTATGTTCTTGGAAGAGTCCTCAGACTTTATCCCTAAGGAACAAGACTATGATTCCTGCACCTATAATGAAGCACTACAAGATAAAGATTTGAATCTCGACAAAAGGCAATGAACTCGGAAATAGAATCAATGGATTCTAATAAAGTCTGGGAACTTGTAGAACCACCCACTGGTATAAAATCCATTGGATGCAAGTGGGTCTATAAGAGAAAAAGAGGAGCAGACGACAAGGTTGATACCTTTAAAGCACGGCTTATTGCAAAAGGTTTTACTCAGAAAGAGGGTATTGATTATGATAAAACATTTTCGCCAGTAGTCATGCTTAAGTCTATCTGGATTCTTTTATCTATTGCAGCTCATCTCGATTATGAGATTGGACAAATGGATGTCAAGACAGATTTTCTTAATGGAAGTCTTAAAGAAAACATCCATATGAAGCAACCAGACGGATTCATTGAAAAAGGCCAAAACCATCTTGTTTGTAAGCTCAAGAAACCTATTTATGGACTTAAGCAAGCTTCCAGATCTTGAAATATCCATTTTGATTAGGTGATAAAATCGTACGAATTTGATCAATATCCAGATGAATCTTGTGTGTACAAAAAGTGTGGCGGAAGCATGGTGGTATTCCTAGTACTTTATGTGGATGACATGTTGCTCATTGGAAACAATATAAAGGTGTTATTTAATGTAAGGGTACACTTATCCAAACAGTTTGATATGAAGGACTTGGGAGAAGCAGGTCACATCCTTGGGATCAAAGTTTTACGAGATCGTAAGAAAAGGATGTTAGGCTTATCTCAATCGTCCTATATCGATACTGTATTAACTCATTTTAGCTTGCAAAATTTCAAGAAAGATTTTCTACCTTTTAGACATGGAATAGCTCTATCAAAGGAACAGTGTCCGAGGACACCTAAAGAAATAGATGATATGAAAACGGTTCCTTATGCTTCGGCAGTAAAAAGCTTAATGTATGCAATACTATGTACGAGACCGGACATCTGCTTTGCTGTAGGCATGGTTAGCAGATATCAGTCTAACCCAGGACAAGATCATTGGACTACGGTAAAGCATATTCTGAAGTACCTGAAAAGGACTAAAGATTATATGCTGGTTTACCAGACAGATAATTTAATGTCCTTCGGGTATACAGACTCAGATTTTCAATCAGATAGGGATGCTAGAAAATCTACCACAGGTTATATTTTTACCTTGGAAGGTGAAGCCATTGTATGGAGAAGCATCAAGCAAAAATGTATTGTTGATTCCACCATGGAAGTCGAATATGTGGCAGCCTCTGAGACAGCCAAAGAAGCGGTTTGGCTCAAAAACTTTCTATTGGACTTAGATGTGGTACCTAGTTTGCCTAAGACTATTATACTTTATTGTGATAATAGTGGTGAAGTTGCAAACTCGAAGGAACCACGAGCCTATAAGACAAGTAAACACATTGAGCGCAAGTACCACTTGATACGAGATATCGTAAAAAGAAGAGATTGATATGACCAAGATAGCATCAGCAGACAGCCTAGCTGATCCTTTTACAAAGAGCTTACCGGGTAAGGCTTTTAATGGTCATATTGAAGAAATGGGAGTCAGATGCATGGCCGCATGGCTTTAAGTATAAGTGAAAGATTTGTAAGAGTATACTAAAAGGCAATGCTTTGAGTATAAGTAGGAGATTGTTAGGATTAAATACTAAAAGCATCACTTTTGTATTAACTATATTTTTTTATTATTTTCGAATAATATTCATATGGGCAAATATTGGCATTTTATATTTGTTATATGTTAATGCAAAGTATTTGATATTCTATATTGTAGATAATATGGTGTGTGGTGACACACATAAGATCATATTATTAGTCCATTATAGAATATATAAATAGTTCACAACCTATATGGATTTGGACAAACCATTGGTAAGGTTGTAGTGAAATCTGACATTAGTTTATCTTGACTATAGGATTATACTAGTGCACTTTTTGTGTATTGAACATGACCACTTGAGGTTGTTCTCTTTATGCTGACAACATAAGAGAATAAATACCTCTGTTTTTATGGATGTTTGTGCTCTTAATCCAGATATAATAACAGACATGTATATGTAGTGTACATTACTTTGATTCATAAAAGAGTGAGATTTATAATGAGTCAATAACCTCTATGAATTGGATAATGGCATTATGTGTATGATGGACTATTGATTATAAAATTAATCCATGTCCCTATGTATCGGGTTGATGATGTCCCCTTAAGGATTTTTATGTAAACCCTGCAGGTGGATTATATCCGACATGACAAATAAAGGTGAGTGGTACTACTTAAGGATAAAAGATGTCGATCAATATAGTTGTCAGTAACTTATTTTGATTGACGAACATTCGATATCTTAACATAAAAAGACAAACAAGCATATAATAAGAAGGAGCCCATAAACGTAATTTAGAATTAGGAAGGTAGTGCAACAATAGCTCTTTAGTGGACCGAGCTATTGTTAACAGGCCTTGGTTGTGTGTTCAGACTGAACACGGGATACCTAGACCCGTTAGGAAACCTAAACCTAATTTCTTCTCATGGTCCCTGCCGTAGCCTGTATATACCCTCTATTTTCTGGCCATCATATGCATCCTAAGAAGAGCAACTTTTTCTATTTCGTTCATCATGAGAGAAGAGAAAGGGTGGACATCCAAGGGATAAAAGGTTGGGAGATCGTCGCCTACACGACATCCAACCCGATGAAGGAGTACGTGCAGAAGGTCTTGGGGTCATTGACTGCTCGAGGTTGCTGGAAACTGTCGTCTTCTTCTCATAGAAGGTATAATTCATAAACGCTAGTTTTTACCTATAAAGGGTTAGAACATGTTTTAGATATATTAACTTTCTATCGATCAATACGCACATCAATGTGTGGTCCTGGGAATCCTCAGTTCCATCATATGCCAACACAAGCATAGTTATTATATTAAGATATACACCTTCGTGGTTTCAATGTAGGACTAAATTTTATGAAGCCAAGTGAAAATACCAATAATTTATATCTCAATATATAGTTGGGCGCTCTTCATAGTGACTGCCATCATGCATTAGGATAGATGTCACTTCGATTTGAATCTTCTCGCATAGGTCAAATAATAGTACGATATAAGAATGTACTAAGCCTTGAATTCTGTACCATATATGTTATTCTTTCTACTCACATAATGACATCAGTTGCGCCTCCGATCGTACATTAAAGGTCATGTGCTAACCTGGTCTCAGTATATGTATCTTAGGTGTCTACAAGTTTTACCCTCAACAGATGTCCCATATCTCTTTCCATACACTTAGGTGAGTTCTTTTAGTTAAGAGTTTCAACATTAAGCCTTGTGCTTTCTTGGGGTGCTACGCCGCTATGACATGACAGAAAGTTGAGGTTCCACCTCTTGTGGTGTCATACCACTGTAGTATGACGTCACAAGTCTCTTTGTAGTGTTGTACTACTCAGCATGAAGCATTGCTCTCATTTGTGGTGCTATTCCTCTGTGACATGGCCTAAAGTCGAGACTTTATATCTTTTACCTAATCATGGTGTCACACCACTGTAGTATGGGTTCCCAACCCCTTTGTAATGTTGCCTACAACTCTCTATCCTTCAGTATTAGGTTACCTGCATATATGCAATATTAAGCTGCTATAACTGTTTGCCATTGATTGTAAAAGTACAGAACAATTATACAGGAGGACTGAACTTAGACTCACAATACAAACTCACTCGTACAAAAAAAGCCTAGGGACGAAAACTTAGGTACAACAATCTAAGTACAATTATTTAGTTTTGATTCTGGGGGGTGACGGTAGAGGCTCGGGAAAGCGACGGCAGCTCTGCCTTACTCCTTGGACGATCGGACGTAGCCTTGGCTCTGATGAAGAAATACTTTCGGAATGTGTTGGGAGACTCTTCTGCACGTGCCTTTGTCTCTCTGTATATCCAGTCGGGGGTCTCCAGGTATCCTCTCTCTCCAGTCCGTTTACAAGGGAATGGCACCTTGCTATTTATAGAAGTAGGGGTGTGATCATTAGGGTTTGCAATGATTCCCCCTTGGAAAGTCGACGGCCAATCATCTGGACCATAATCTTGATTGCAACGAATCTGGACAATTAATGTGGATTGTACCAAATCATATGGGCAATTAATGTTGATTGCCATAAATTTTGATAGGCTCGGATCTTCTGCCACGTGTTCGATTTTCTGATCTGATTTGATTTAGGGTAATTATGATGATTGTAACAAATCTGAGTTTGTTATGATTTGCTAGCAGCCATAATTCCGAGGAGGATAAGAACGCCACGTGTCTCAGCTGTTGCGAGGACCGCCACGTGTCTCAACTGTCGTGAGTGGAATGTACTTGACAAAGCCGCATGAGTGCAGTTTCTAAGTGAACCGCATATGGGTAGCCCCTACGATCCTAGCTGCATGAAGGTAGCAGCCGCATGAGGATAGCAGCCACATGAAGTAGGCAGCCGCATGACGAAGACAGCGCATGAGGGTGGCAGCCACATGAAGTAGACAGCCGCGTGGCAGCCGCATGAAGTAGGCAGCCGTATGACGAGGACAGCCGCATGAAGGATGCAGCCGCATGAAGAGGACATCCGCATGAAGGATGCAGCCGCATGAAGAGGACAGTCGCATGAAGGATGCAGCCGCATGGCAGCCGCATGAAGGAGGCAGCCGCATAGGGGTGCTTGGGACTTGACGGATCCTGTCAGTTATAGAAGATTTTCTTCTTTTTCCAAGGGGCACGCCATCATTATTTTAGCTTTATGGCAGAGCTGTCATTCATTGCGTCAGAGCTGTCATTCTTTATGTCAGAGCTGTCATCAGTGCAATTAATTGGGAGGTTGCTTTATGACCAGCTGTAGCAGCAGACAGCGTATGGCCACGTGTCTTTGCCTGAGCCGCATGGAGCTATTGGAGAGTTTCTGAGCTGCATGAGACTCCGGTAGATTCCTGAGCCGCATGAGGCTCCTTCTGTTTTAAGCCACATGGGTTGCTTCAGTTTTTGAGCCGCATGGGCTTTTCTTGTTATTTTCCATGCTTCTACAAGACCCCTTCAAAGTTTTCAATTTGTAAAATTAAAATACTTTGAATAAGAAGCATGGCTTTGTATAAGCTCTTCTGGCCGCAGAGGAAGAATTGGCCGATGTTCAAGCGTCCTTTTGCTCAGAATTTATCTCTCTTGTGGCAGGGGCAGCAAGTTCTGTTGCGTCTTCTTGGACACTGCCAGCCACACTTCCTTTGACGCCATCCTCTACAAAAGTTTTGGATGAGGTGTCACAGGATGTGGTTGACAGCTTCTATCGTTCATTTGAAAAGAGGAGTCGATGCTGCTGTAGAGCGGGGGACTCCCTTTGCCCTGGCCCGACAATGCGCTCATGGGCAAATTGAGATTCTTAAAACCTTTCTTGGCGGGGAGGGGATAGCTGCGCTTCTGGAGCCCAAGTTGTTCGAGGCCGATCAACTTGTGGCCTAATTTCGAACGCTGCGGCAAGCTGATTTGTCTGCAACAATAGATCAGGAGCGGGGCTTCCTCACTACTACCTTGGAGAAGATAAGGCTTGCGCGAAATACTTCCAAGCCGGTCATAATGAAGGACCTCGGCGACCTATCTCTTATGTACGACCAGCTGAGTCGCCGGAGCGAGGTTTGCAGAGCTCGGGAAGCAGCCGCCTCCCGTGGAGTAACCAATACAAGGGAGCAGATCTTCGAACTTTAGAAGAAGCTGGCCTTCTTGGAGTCTGAGCTTGAAGCTTTCCGTGTGGATAAAGAGTTGATCATTCAGGACGCCGAAAGGGTTTCCCGAGCTTCTGCCAACCTGGAGCGTGCTCTGAAGAAGTTTGAGGATGGCTGGCGGGCTCATGCGCACCTGGAAGATGCGGCGCTGCTGAATCAGGAGGCCGAGTGCCGGGCCAAACAGAGGTTTGAGCGGTCGACTACCCTGTTGAGAGACCGTCTCATGGTATTATGTATCGTCGAACAATAGTCGGCTTTTTCCTTCTTTTGTTTATGTTCTTTTTCTTTCTTTTTCCATCTTATAATAGGAACATAGTCCCAGATAATGTAGTACCTTAGATTCTGAATAAATGAGCATGTTTCGACTCATCCTTCATTTCTTATACTTTTTGTGTTTGTGACATTTTTTTCTCCCTAGGGTACTATTTGTGGACCTGTTACCCTGGGCATACCTTGGTTTTAGGTACGGATAACAAGTTTGAGAGGGATACCTAGAACAACTTTGCGATGAGGGCGTTGTGGAAGTTCTTTGTAATGAAAGAATGCTAGGGAGCAGCTGGGCTCCCAAGACATGATAAGAAAAGAGTGGCATGTACTAGAAAACTTAGTACAGCATTTGTGGTCGACTGCGGACATTTGTGGTCGACAGAGGACATTGGCGGTCAACAGAGGACATTTGTGGTCGTCGGAAGACATTTGTGGACCTATTATCCTTGGCGTACCCTGGGGTTTTTTTTTGGTACAGATAATAAGTCGAGAGAGAACCAACATACTTACTCAGAGGTAATAAGGACATGGCAAATATGAGGGTTTCTTCGATGGAGCCTTCCCACTCAGAGGTAATGAGGACATGGCAGGAGTGGGCTCCATGAAGGGGTACATAGAACAACTCAGAGGTAGCATCGACATGGAAGTTCTATGTGAGGGGGTGGTTTATTTTTGATGGAAGTGAAACAACTCAGAGGTAGCATCAACATAGTTGTCTTAGAAATTTGTGGATCTGTTACCCTTTTTGTGCACTGGAAGTGCGGGTAGAGGATCATGAGGAAGGAGCTCCTTTTAGGAAGAAAGTTCAGATGTACGATTATACGTGACTTACTACCCAAAAGATGCGATATAGATTGACCAGGATGGGAGTTCAGCGGTACCTGCGGGTACATAACTCGACAATCTGAAAGATTTGGAGGCAGAATGTGAGTTCAGCGGTACCAGGGAGTACATAACTCAATAGTCTGAGATATTTGGAAGCAGAATGTAAGTTCAGTGGTACCAGAGGGTACATAACTCTACAATCTGGGATATTTTAAGGAAGAATGTAGGTGAGTTCAGTGGTACCAAGGGGTACATGACCCGATAATCTTTGGTATTTGGAGGACGAATGTGAGTTCAGTGATACCAGGGGGTACATAACTCAACAATCTGAGATTTTTGGAGGCAGACTGTGGGTTCAGCGGTACCGGAGGGTACATAACTCAACAGTCCGAGATATTTGCGGTATGTCATTTCAGACATAATACTTCTTTAGAAACTTGCCGTTGATGGGCAACATGAGCAAGTCTCTATTTTGTTTTGCGGGGCGGTAAGCTCCATTGGAGAATACAGCATCGATGATGAACGGGCCTTCCCACTTTGGCTGGAACTTGTCGGCGGTCTTGTGAGTTGTGACCATCGGCCTCTGAACTGCCAAAACAAGATCGCCTACTTGAAACGTTCTGATTTTGACCTTCTTGTTGAAAGCTCCGGAGATTCAGGCTTGATACAGCTCAATTCGTTGTTGAGCTAACAGGCGCTTCTCATCTAAGGCCTCCAACTCTTGTAGTCGGCGAAGGTGATTGTCATCTGTTGTCAATCGGTAGGTGAGGGCGACGCGGAGTGAGGGGATTTGGGTCTCCAAGGGGAGAACTGCCTCACTTTCGTATATCAAGGAGAATTGTGCGTTTCCAGTGGCCGTTCGTACTGTAGTACGGTATGCCCATAAGCATTCGCCGAGCTTTTCATTCCAGTCGCGTTTGTTTGACGACACGAACTTCTTGAGAAGCTTGATGATTGTTTTGTTGAATGCTTCAGCCAGACCATTAGCCGCTGGATTATATGGTGTTGAAGCAATATTCTGGATCCGGTGTTTGTCGCAGAACCGATAGAAGGCGTGGCTTGCGAACTGCGGACCGTTATCGTGGATGATCCTTCGGAGCAGTCCAAAGCGATAGATGACGTGATGCTTGAGGAAGCTGATTACGTTTGAAGTCTTGACTTCTGCCAACGGAATAGCCTCCGCCCATTTGGAGAAGTAATCAGTGATTGCGAGTATGAAGCGATGTCCTCTGGACGAAGGTGGAGTAATCGGACCAATGATGTCCATTTCCCATGCTTCGAATGGCCAGGATGCCACCGTCGAATGTAGAAACTCGGATGGCTGATGGATGAATGTCACGACCCGCACCCACTGTGAGGGTACGAATATGTAACAACGCCCAGCCTACGCCGCAGTGTCGGCGGTAGAACGCTGTTCTAAGTTACTATCTAGCCAACAACTCACGTAATTATATAATGTACTTGTCAAATCTCAACTCCGAACGGAGGACAAATATAGATATAATGGAATCTCAATCACAGTCTAAGCACGATATGATAACACAGAAGATTATAACTAAGGCTGAATATAATAATAAAACTAACTACTAAAATAATATAATCTCTAACAACTCAAAACAACATATCTCAACTTAATTACAATCAAGTTCTAAAACATGAAATCTAAACCAAGTCACTAGCTAATCTCCCGATCACTCCTGAGTGTCGGGGCCAAAGGTAGCTAAGCCGTCTCCTGGTCCATAATGAGTAGGGCAAGTGTCCTCAGGGCAATCATCTGTAAAATTTTCAACAGGTCCAGTCAGGACAGAAACGAGCACAATCTCATCTAGAAAACCCAAGTAAATGACAGAGAACTATAAAGCAGTTATAGACTGTTATATTGATGAATATAGCAGTTTTATACAGGTAGTGATGTAGATAAGCAGTTAAGGTACAATGAAAGTAAGGTAACTAAACGAGAGGAGAAGCATAGCAATGAAGACTGTAAAATATAATCTAGCTGAACTAGAGTAACATGATATAAGTCCAGATGATATAATATGAGTCAAGTGTAATCCCAATGTGAGTCTAATACAAGAAGAGTCGAATGTGATTCTAATCATTGTTCTAATAAGATGATTCGAATAAGGTGATACGAATAAGGTGATTCATATAACGATCTAACAATGATTCGAATAAATTCTCCAAGTATGTTTTAAAATACTTAGATAGACATGTAAACGGCTATGGGTAAATCTGGCACATCACGCACTGATCAGGTGAGAGATGGCTATCGTTCGAATATCATTCACAGGGGGTGGTTCGAATAGTGGGAATGTTCACATGTCTAATCAAGTATTTCCCCGCCCATCTAATACAAATGAATCCAAAATCCGACACATCAATCGAATAAAAGTCCAACCAGCATATGAAGATATGAATAGGTGGTTCGAATAGTGATTCGTATGGTGATTCGAATAATAGAGGTAAGACGAGTAAGTATGTGTGTCGTATACATGGATTCAGAAATAACAATACGTGTTTGTAACAGAGAATCACATATAGCTAACTAGAACTGAAGTACAGTAATTGACAAATAAATGAGAGAACTATCAGAGAATGTACTCGCCTGCTACTCTGAAAAGAGTAGTGTAATATCAGATGTCTGCACCGGAGTCACAATGTCCTAAACAGAACAGTACAGGTTATAATATGTTTAAAATAAGGCAAATGAAGTTTATGATGCAATCTACATGATTTCTAGGCCAATATAGGTCAAAGTCAACTCTAAGTCAAACCTAGTCAACTGTCTAGGTCAAACTAGATCTAAGTCAAACTTGGGTCAACTGTCTAGGTCAACTAGGTCAATCCTAGTCTAGTCAAGCCTCACTAGGCCTAACCAAGCCTAGGCTAACAACCAAGCACCATCACAGAGTTACAAATCAACACACATTATACATATATTTCATATATACATATCAACTATATATAGTCTAACCTCATATGTGCTTACCACACATGTATATATTCAAAACCCAAACCTCTCAACCTAGTATATATACAATATATCCGGTATCATATTTTACTCAGGCATATACTCTAACATATATAAGCCTCAACCTATATCCATATACTCTCATATATCAACCTTACCTCAACTATTCCCTAACATATCCACTCTAAATCTCACATGGGACACTAACCCTCTCTCTCAATTTCTTCATATAGACACCCACACATACTCACAATACCTTATAATCCATATACCTATACATATCTATAGATAGACACACACAACACTGCTAGTACAAGGCTATGCACACTGCACCTGACAGTCCCTCCTACCTGCAGTGGCTAAAGCCCTGTCTACTGCTACTGTGCAAGGCTATGTAATGAGGGTGTAAGGTCTGAACTAACTCTCCTACCAAGCTTCTACTGCTACTGCCTAACGTCATTGCAGGCAATGCAACCTTGCCAAGGCAGGCTGTTGCCAAACCTGGGCTTTACCCTGCTATTGGAGGGGTCGATCCACTACCACAAACCTCTTGGCTACTTCTAAGCCTATGATACCACCCACACCTGGACAGGGACTGACATCCTAATATAGGACTGAACAAGTCCCAATAAATAGGATATGCAATAAGGGCAATGTTAATGGACATGAGGATGGATGCAATAGGTTTAAATGTGCAGGCAAGTGCACAGGCAATATACCATGGGGTGTTAGCAGTGAAATGTAAAGAATGCAAGGAAGTAATGGGTCTGTACTGCAGGTAGCAGTACACTGATGCATGAATTATGCAGTGTACTACATGCTCTGATACATGTATCAGAGATGTAGGCTATAGTTATGCAGGAAGGGAATGTTATGACATCGAAATGCATTACAAGTAATGCAATATGCATTGATACATGTAATATGCAGGGTAAGTGAAGATGCAGTGAATTGAGACTGTATCTAATATGCAGGACAGTGCTATGCAGTGAACCAGGGTATGCAATACAGTGTTATGCAATGATGAATGCAGTGAATGC
This sequence comes from Iris pallida, assembly GCA_029216955.1. NCBI lineage: Eukaryota > Viridiplantae > Streptophyta > Magnoliopsida > Asparagales > Iridaceae > Iris > Iris pallida. The sequence goes on from JANAVB010008599.1 coordinate 22,950,979, forward strand.
TTCCTAAGTGTGTAGGATACCTAAGGGTAGATGTGTTTAGGAAAAACAGAGAATGGGGGAGTCAACTTGGACTGCTATAGGTAATCGGTGGACTGAATCTTATGAGTGAAAGGATGACTGAATGATAAGTAAGATGGTATGGGCTGTCAACATGAAAGGGCTGCCAACATAGGAATAGGGTATGCTATAATTTAGGGGCTGATACATGGACTGATATTAAGTCCTAACATGGGCCAAAATCAAGTTTAGTTAGGAAGGCAACAATGGAAAATAAATGCAAAGCAACCCCACATATATCTAAACCTATTGGTCTCGTAACCACCTACACATCCAAATTCAAAACCTCTGATACTCAACAACACACTGTCACTCCTATCCATGTTCAGACCCTCACTTCATACCCAAATCCCATCTCACTTTTTCATAACTGATGCCATTTGTAATCCAGTGGCCTAACCCGAGCATCCTAGGACTGAACATGGATATAAAAGGAATCAAGGTGAATACAAGGAATGTTGAGAAGAAGAATTCAAGAAGATAATGGCTAATGATGATGCATCAACCCAAACATGTAACCATCATTTCAGTAGTGTAATACACATGTATGAATCATCCATGGTAAATTAAACATCAAATCAGATTTAAATGGAATGCAAGTTTCAGGAATCAAAACAGGATGTATCAGCTAAACAGTGAGCATATCATTTCATCATTCAAAAATCTAAATCGAAATCTAAAACCCAACACTAGCCAACAATCGACATTAACATAGTCTAATACATATGTGTAAGTGATTCTAACATAGCAATTTAATCAGGAAAATCATTTTAAAACCAGTTTTCGAAATTCAGAATTTAAACCTATTGTCTAGTATCAGAAAAATGGGAAATTTCCTAAATTCGAATTTAGTCACTATTGTACGTGTCAACCATGGTGTTCGTGTCCGTGCAAGTGGACACGAACGTGTCCAAACACAAATTTACAGTGAATAGAAAAGGACAGCACAGCAGCCTCGTGTGTGCGTGTGGGTCGCCCTAGGACACGACACAGGGCGACCCATGTCTCGTGCTCATGCATGTAGGTTCGTCTAGGATAGGGCTAGGTGTCTGGCACCCTGCACCGTGTCAGCGTGTCGCCGTGTCGAAGTTAAACGTGCGTGTCATTGAAGGTTTTACTCGCGCGTACAGTGCACGCGCACGGCCAGTGCAACCAGTGCGAGGAGGAAAACTCCTCGCACACTGTACCGTATGGTTCCATCTTTTGGGAGGATGATTTCAGTCTTTGCTCCATCGTCCTCGCCAAAAATGGCGTGTCCACATGTCCGACACAGTGAGAAATTCAGCCCGTGATGCTGGACAGTGCACGTGTCCAGTGCACGCGTGTCCAACACGAAAATCCGACACAACAAGACACCAAAACACAAAACACTATTCATAAAAATTAATGTACATATTTAGATCTACAAATTCATGTAATTAGATTTACAAAAATCTAAAATAAATTCCTTAGAGTCATTTAATCAAACACCTACACAACACTTATGATACGTGTCCGATACGGACACCAAACGGACACGAAATTGACCCAAACTTTAGGAACAGCTAGAGGACTCCTAGATCTAACCCTAAATGCAAAGAAAACAGAAATTTAGATCAATTTGTGGAGTTTTACCTATAGGTGCAAAAGCATAAAAAAGCTCCAAATGGGAGATTCCTCCTTGCTAGCCAAATGCTCCCAAATTGTCCCAAAGCTGGGATTAAACTCCACAATCAGAAAATAGGAGGGTATTAGGCTCTAATGCAAGAAACTAGAGTAGAAAAAGATTTAAAATGAATATTTTATGGAATGGGGAAGAATTAACAAACCTTTCCTTCTCTAAGTGCTCCTTCAATACAAAAGAGGCAAGAACTAATTGGGAGAATATTTATAGGGAAGGGGGAAGCCCTAAGTGGCTGGCCATGGGCTGATTTCTAGGGTTCGGGTTTAGTTATTTGGGCTATGGGCTTAAGTCACAAGTCATTAAGTCATGAAATCGTAAGTCATTGCATTAAACCATAAGTCATGACTAGTTTACTCTAAACTTAATCCTCTCATTCTAAAACTAACTTCCAATGACTAAAATGGGTTAAATCAAGTTAGACTAGGGTTACCATAGCTAGGGTTAGGTTCTAGACTAGTCCACTAGGTCTCAACAAGTCAAAGTCAAACTAGAATTCACCAATTCAATAAATAATCAAATAATTCAAATAAGTCAAAATGACCAAATTATCCCTAGGCTAAAAATGATAATTAAATATCCCTAATCACATGGTTAGGCTCTGGGTCAGGCAGTCACTAGGGTTTCACTTGTAGCACATCAAAATCACAAGTCATGACTAAAAACAGTTTTTAAATAGATTAAAAATAATTAAAAATCACCAAAAATCATAATGTGAAATAAATACAAATAAATAATATTTATAAATACAAAATTTCAAAAATACCCTCATTTCAGCACTGGGTGTTACAATCCTACCCCCCTTAAAAAACTTTCGTCCTCGAAATTTAAGTCGGTCGTACTCCTTCTAGGTCAACCACCCACAATCAAAGTCTCTAAGCAATTTCTAACTCATACAATTTGAAGAACAATATATAGAGTCATGGTCAACCATAGCAGTTGAAGGTCTCATCTAGATGGACTAGTCATATTAGATCAAAACAGTCCCATGGTATCAACATGCGAGCAACATAGGGTGTTCTGCTGGAAAGATAAAGAAGCAACAAATCATTAAGGTGTAGGACAGTCTACCATCCTATAGAAACTGGTAAGGACAACTAGGAATTAATTATGAAGGGTTACCATTCCAAAGATGATCAAAATCGAAAGTTTAAGGCACGAGTGTCAATAGCATTGAAATCCAATAACACAATATATATATAAAAGAAGATTTAGTCCCGGCACGATCTAAGTTGATCAATTTCAGGATAATCGAAGTTTGGGCAAGATGGAGAACGAGGCCATTGAAGTCTGAGCACGAGTATCCAAGATTTGATATCCATGTCACAATTGAATTAATTCAATTGAATAAGACCCCAAACACTGGATGATAAGGAGGATGACCCGGTCGACTGGTCACGATCAAGGAATTAGAATTTAAAGGATGATGCAAGGATATAGAAATAAGTCAATTTTCTCCTTTGGATAGGGAAACTAAACGTGATACCTTGGGTTGATCTATCAAGTACAGTGCCTTTTCTTTCTGAAATATGTGAAAGGCAAAATAATAAAGAGTTCAAAGACAATGCTATTAAGTACAATACGTGGTTCATAGGCGATGGAAATAATTCAAAAGAGAAATGCCAAAGCTCGTGGATAAGACTCTAGGGCAAATTTAACTATGTCTCCCTCCATATAGAATAACATATGAAAAGCGAACCAAAGTGCAATAGGTTGATCAGACCATCATGCACCGGTTCTGATTAGACAATATGTTAGTGGGTGCCGGCCCCCAATAAAATATGTCATGATCAAGCTCGAAAAGATCAGCTTGCAAAACTGGTGCTAAATTAGCAACATAAGATAGACAAAATATAAGTAAGGATAATGATAAAGGAAGTTAATAGTCTAAGATCCTTTAAACATCAAGGAGTGAGGGTGAATCAAAACAAGAGGAAAAGGATCTTCAAATCGAAGTTCATAATGAGATTCTCAATGGTCATCCCAGGAATCTTCTCAAGTAGTCCTAACTGTGATTGAGTACCTCTCCGTTAAAGCCTATCTCTCAATTCTATTGCAGGCTCGCAGCAGTACAACTAAGTCGCCGTACTACCACGATATCGTACTAACGCGACTCTCGACCTGCATGGGCCACCACTAAAAACGTGTTACGACCCGCACCCACTGTGAGGGTACGAGTACGTAACAACGCCCAGCCTGCGCCGCAGTGTCGGCGGTAGAACGTTATTCTAAGTTACTATCTAACCAACAACTCACACAATTATATAATATACTTGTCAAATCTCAACTCCGAACGGAGGAAAAGTATAGATATAATAGAATCTCAATCACAGTCTAAGCACGATATGATAACACAGAAGATTATAACTAAGACTGAATATAATAATAAAACTAACTACTAAAATAATATAATCTCTAACAACTCAAAACAACATATCTCAACTTAATTACAATCAAGTTCTAAAACATAAAATCTAAACCAAGTCACTAGCTAATCTCCCAATCACTCCTGAGTGTCGGGGCCAAAGGTAGCTAAGCCGTCTTCTGGTCCATAATGAGTAGGGCAAGTGTCCTCAGGGCAATCATCTGTAAAATTTTCAACAGGTCCAGTCAGGACAGGAACGAGCACAATCTCATCTAGAAAACCCAAGTAAATGACAGAGAACTATAAAGCAGTTATAGACTGTTATATTAATGAATATGGCAGTTTTATACAGGTAGTGATGTAGATTAGCAGTTAAGGTACAATGAAAGTAAGGTAACTAAACAAGAGGAGAAGCATAGCAATGAAGACTGTAAAATATAATCTAGCTGAACTAGAGTAACATGATATAAGTCCAGATGATATAATATGAGTCAAGTGTAATCCCAATGTGAGTCTAATACAAGAAGAGTCGAATGTGATTCTAATCATTGTTCTAATAAGATGATTCGAATAAGGTGATACGAATAAGGTGATTCATATGATGATCTAACAATGATTCGAATAAATTCTCCAAGTGTGTTTTAAAATACTTAGATAGACATGTAAACGGCTATGGGTAAATTCGGCACATCACGTAATGATCAGGTGAGAGATGGCTATCGTTCGAATATCATTCACAGGGGGTGGTTCGAATAGTAGGAATGTTCATATGTCTAATCAAGTATTTCCTCGCTCATCTAATACAAATGAATCCAAAATCTGACACATCAATCGAATAAAAGTCCAACCAGCATATGAAAATACGAATAGGTGGTTCGAATAGTGATTCGTATGGTGATTCGAATAATAGAGGTAAGACGAGTAAGTATGTGTGTCGTATACATGGATTCAGAAATAACAATACGTGTTTGTAACAGATAATCACATACAGCTAACTAGAACTGAAGTACAGTAATTGACAAATAAATAAGAGAACTATCAGAGAATGTACTCGCCTGCTACTCTGAAAAGAGTAGTATAATATCAGATGTCTGCACCGGAGTCACAATGTCCTAAACAGAATAGTACAGGTTATAATAGGTTTAAAATAAGGCAAATAAAGTTTATGATGCAATCTACATAATTTCTAGGCCAATCTAGGTCAAAGTCAACTCAAAGTCAAACCTAGTCAATTGTCTAGGTCAAACTAGATCTAAGTCAAACTTGGGTCAACTGTCTAGGTGAACTAGGTCAATCCTAGTCTAGTCAAGCCTCACTAGGCCTAACCAAGCCTAGGCTAACAACCAAGCACCATCATAGAGTTACAAATCAACACACATTATACATATATTTCATATATACATATCAACTATATATAGTCTAACCTCATATGTGCTTACCACACATGTATATATTCAAAACCCAAACCTCTCAACCTAGTATATACAATATATCATGTATCATATACATCCTCATATATATACACTCAGGCCTATACTCTAACATATATAAGCCTCAACCTATATCCATATACTCTCATATATCAACCTTACCTCAACTATTCCCTAACATATCCACTCTAAATCTCACATGGGACACTAACCCCCTCTCTCAATTTCTTCACATAGACACCCACACATACTCACAATACCTTATAATCCATATACCTATACATATCTATAGATAGACACACACAACAATGCTAGTACAAGGCTATACACACTGTACCTGATAGTCCCTCCTACCTGCAGTGGCTAAAGCCCTGTCTACTGCTACTGTGCAAGGCTATGTAATGAGGGTGTAAGGTCTGAACTAACTCTCCTACCAAGCTTCTACTGCTACTGCCTAATGTCTTTGCAGGCAATACAACCTTGCCAAGGCAGGCTGCTGCCAAACCTGGGCATTGCCCTGCTATTGGAGGGGTCGAGCCACTACCACAAACCTCTTGGCTACTTCTAAGCCTATGATACCACCCACACCTGGACAGGTACTGACATCCTAATATAGGACTGAACAATTCCCAATAAACAGGACATACAATAAGGGCAATGTGAATGGACATGAGGATGGATGCAATAGGTTTAGATGTGCAGGCAAAATAGTGCACAGGTAATATATCATGGGGTGTTAGCAGTGAAATATGAAGAATGCAAGGAAGTAATGGGTCTGTACTGCAGGTAGCAGTACACTGATGCATGAATTATGCAGTGTACTACATGCTCCGATACATGTATCAGAGATGTAGGCTACAGTTATGCAGGAAGGGAATGTTATGACATCGAAATACATTACAAGTAATGCAATATGTATTGATACATATAATATGCAGGGTAAGTGAAGATGCAGTGAATTGAGACTGTATCTAACATGCAGGACAGTGCTATGCAGTGAACCAGGGTATGCAATACAGTGTTATGCAATGATGAATGCAGTGAATGCTTCCTAAGTGTGTAGGATACCTAAGGGTAGATGTGTTTAGGAAAAACAGAGAATGGGGGGGTCAACTTGGACTGCTATAGGTAATCGGTGGAATGAATCTTATGAGTGAAAGGATGACTGAATGATAAGTAAGATGGTATGGGCTGTCAACATGAAAGGGCTGCCAACATAGGAATAGGGTATGCTATAATTTAGGGGCTGATACATGGACTGATATTAAGTCCTAACATGGGCCAAAATCAAGTTTAGTTAGGAAGGCAACAATGGAAAATAAATGCAAAGCAACCCCACATATATCTAAACCTATTGGTCTCGTAACCACCTACACATCCAAATTCAAAACCTCTGATACTCAACAACACAGTGTCACTCCTATCCATGTTCAGACCCTCACTTCATACCCAAATCCCATCTCACTTTCTCATAACTGATGCCATTTGTAATCCAGTGGCCTAACCCGAGCATCCTAGGACTGAACATAGATATAAAAGGAATCAAGGTGAATGCAAGGAATCTTGAGAAGAAGAATGTAAGAAGATAATGGCTAATGATGATGCAGTAAATACAGTATAGTGTGCGGGTGTTCTCAAGAATTTTAGTGAATTAGTGTCAAGACAGTTTCATATTCAGTCCCCACACCAATTCGAAAACCATTTTCCCTTGACAACATCAACCCAAACATGTAACCATCATTTCAGTAGTGTAATACACATGTATGAATCATCCATGGCAAACTAAACATCAAATCAGATTTAAATGGAATGCAAGTTTCAGGAATCAAAACAGGATGTATCAGCTAAACAGTGAGCATATCATTTCATCATTCAAAAATCTAAATCTAAATCTAAAACCCAACACTAGCCAACAATCGATATTAACATAGTCTAATACATATGTGTAAGTGATTTTAACATAGCAATTTAATCAGGAAAATCAGTTTAAAACCAGTTTTCGAAATTCAGAATTTAAACCTATTGTCTAGTATCAGAAAAATGGGAAATTTCCTGAATTTTAATTTAAATAACAACTAATAATCAATTTAGTAGGTTGGTAAATAGTGTGTCACTAGTGTACGTGTCAACTATGGTGTTCGTGTCCATGCAAGTGGACACGAACGTGTCCAAACACGAATTTACAGTGAATAGAAATAGACAGCACAGCAGCCTCGTGCGTGCGTGTGGGTCGCCCTAGGACACGACACAGGGCGACCCGTGTCTCGTGCTCATGCATGTGGGTTCGCCTAGGATAGGGCTAGGTGTCTAGCACCCTGCACCGTGTCGGCATGTCGCCGTGTCGAAGTTAAACGTGCGTGTCAGTGAAGGTTTTACTCGCGCATACAGTGCGCGCGCACGGCCATTGCAACCAGTGCGAGGAGGAGAACTCCTCGCACACTGCACCATATGGTCCCATCTTTTGGGAGGATGATGTCAGTCTATGCTCCATCATCCTCGCCAAAAATGGCATGTCCACATGTCCGACACAGTGAGAAATTTAGCCCGTGATGCAAGACAGTGCACGTGTCCAGTGCGTGCGTGTCCAACACGAAAATCTGACACAACAAGACACCAAAACACAAAACACTCTTCACAAAAATTAATGTACAAATTTAGATCTACAAATTCATGTAATTAGGTTTACAAAAATCGAAAATAAATTCCTTAGAGGCATTTAATCAAACACCTACACAATACTTATGACACGTGTCCGATACGGACACCAAACGGACACGAAATTGACCCAAACTTCAGGAACAGTTAGGGGACTCCTAGATCTAGCCTTAAATGCAAAGAAAATAGAAATTTAGATCAATTTGTGGTGTTTTACCTATAGGTGCAAAAGCATGAAAAAGCTCTAAATGGGGGATTCCTCCTTGCTAGCCAAATGCTCCCAAATTGTCCCAAAGCTGGGATTAAACTCCACAATCAGAAAATAGGAGGCTATTAGGCTCTAATGCAAGAAACTAGAGTAGAAAAAGATTTAAAATGAAGATTTTATGGAATGGAGAAGAATTAACAAACCTTTCCTTCTCTAAGTGCTCCTTCAATACAAAAGAGGCAAGAACTAATTGGAAGAATACTTATAGGGAAGGGGGAAGCCCTAAGTTGCTGGCCATGGGCTGATTTCTAGGGTTAGGGTTTAGTTATTTGGGCTATGGGCTTAAGTCACAAGTCATTAAGTCATGAAATCGTAAGTCATTGTATTAAACCATAAGTCATGACTAGTTTACTCTAAACTTAATCCTCTCATTCTAAAACTAACTTCCAATGACTAAAATGGGTTAACTCAAGTTAGACTAGGGTTACCATAGCTAGGGTTAGGTTCTAGACTAGTCCACTAGATCTCAACAAGTCAAAGTCAAACTAGAATTTACCAATTCAATAAATAATCAAATAATTCAAATAAGTCAAAATGACCAAATTACCCCTAGGCTAAAAATAATAATTAAATATTCCTGATCACATGGTTCGGCTCTGGGTCAGGCAGTCACTAGGGTTTCACTTGCAGCACATCAAAATCACAAGTCATGATTAAAACAGTTTTAAATAGATTAAAAAAAATTAAAAATTACCAAAAATCATAATGTAAAATAAATAATATTTATAAATACAAAATTTCAAAAATACCCTCATTTCAGAACTGGGTGTTACAATGAAATCCGCGTGGACTTGACAGGCTTTGCACTTTCTTGCATAGTTTATCGCTTCTGCTACCATCGTGGGCCAGTAATAGCCCATCCGGCGAAAACGGTCTTATAATTTCGGACCAGGCTGATGGGCCCTGCAGACACCGTCATGAGCTTCGCGTACGGCTTCTTTGGCTTCTGTATTTGATAGACACCGAAGCAGTAATCCATCGTAGGATCGTCGATACAGCATTTTTGTCTCTATATCGTAGAAGAATCTGAGGGAACGCCTTCTGATAGAGGTGGCTTCCCTTGGGTTTTTGGGCAAGATGCCATAGACTACAAAGTCTATGAATGGCTGTCTCCAGTCTGGTGTTTCGTCAACCGTTTGAGCGGAATGGCTCTTCACAAACTGAATGTTATTCTTGGGACAGACCAGTTCGTGGCCCATCACATCCACCGAGTGATGAGCATAGTTCGAAACTGCTAGAGAAACGGCAAGGCCAGCTAAGGTATCGGCTTCGATATTTTGGAGTCTGGGAACGTGTTCTATGAAGAACCCTTCGAACGACGAAATGATGCTGATCGCCATTTGGTGATAGGGGATCATGTCTTCATGGCGGACTTCATATGAACCCCAGATCTGATTGACGATTAACTGCGAGTCGCCGTATGCTTCAAGGTATTCTACCCCAGTTTCTTTGCAAGCCGGAGGCCAATGACCAAAGCATTATACTCGGCCATATTGTTTGAACAGGGCTCCGTGAGGGAATAAGCCCGATTGATCACCAACCCGAAGGGAGAAATCAGCACCACTCTGACTCCAACGACGATGTTGCCCTTGGGCCCAGTTCTGGAAGCGCCGTCGAAGAACATTCCCCATATGGTATCATAAGAGGCCACATATGAGTCGGCAACCTCATCTGGAATCTCTTCGTATATCCTGGTTGACTCCGAACCTGGATGGGCTGCTAAAAAGTCTGCCAGAGCTTGACCTTTAATAGCCTTTTGTGGGACGAAGATCATATGGTAGGAAGACAACAATATCGCCCATGTAGCGAGGCGAGAGCTGAGTGCCCCTAGCTTGGTCATGAGGACCCTGAGGGGGTTGACTCGTGAGATCACATGTATGGTTTATCCCATGACATAGTGTCGCATCTTCTGAATGGCGAACACTAGAGCAAGACACTCCTTTTCTACGGTAGTGTATCGGTGTTCTGGCCCCATCATCATTCGACTGAGGTAATATATAGCTTGCTCATGGCCTGCATCATTATTTTGTGCTAGTAGAGCACCGAGAGAATGCTCCATAGCTCGCACATAGAGCAAGAATAGTTTTCCAGCAACCGAAGCCACCAGAACTGGAGGGTTCGTCAGATGTTCTTTGATGCTGTCGAAGGCGCGTTGGCATTCTTCATCCCATACGAATGAAACGCCCTTCTTCATGAGGTAAGTGAATGGATGACATTGCCCAGAGAGGTTAGAGATGAATCTCCTGATGTAGGCCAGCCTTCCTTGAAGGCCTCTAAGTTCACGGAGATTTTTCGGAGGACCCATCTCCATGATTGCCTTTGTCTTCTCAGGGTCTATGTGGATACCCTGGGAAGTAACGATGAAACCCAAGAACTTCCCACTGGATACACCCAAGAAGGATTTTGTGGGATTCATCTTCAAGTTGTGTGCTCGTATCAGGTCGAACACTGTCTTCAGATCATGTAGATGATCTTATTTAGAGCGGCTTTTGACAGCGATGTCGTCGACGTAGCATTCTACTGTCTTGCGTAGGTGGTCTCTGAAGATGACGCTCATAGCTCTTTGATAGGTGGCACCAGCATTCTTTAAATCGAAGGGCATGACTATGTAACAGTATGTGCCAATTGGTGTTCGGAATAATGTATGATTTTCGTCATCAGGAAACATCTTGATTTGGTTGTACCCCGAGAAACCATCCATGAATGATATACGCTCGAAGTCGCAGGTGTTGTCAATCATGATGTCTGTGATAGGGAGGGGAAACTCATCTTTGGGACACGCCTCGTTCAGATTGCGGAAGTCGATGCAGATTCGAATCTTTCTATTTTTCTTGAGGACCGGTACTATATTGGTGACCCAGTCCGGATATTGTTCCTCACGAATGAAGCCGCTGGCTATCAATTTATTGACTTCGACTTCGATCGTATTCATAATGTCCGGGCGGAAGCGTCGCTGTTGTTGCTTGATCGGCTTTGTATCCGGCCGAATGTTGAGTTTATGAAGTATAATCTCGGGGTTTAGCCCTGACATGTCTTCATAACTCCAGGCGCACACATCAATATATTCTTTGACGAGTTATAGCAGCGATTCTCGCTCTTTGTCTGCCAGGCTTTTACTAACGAAGATTGGTTTTGGAGAAGACTCATTGCCGAGGTCAACTTGCATAACATCATCTTCAGTAGGAGGCTCTCTTTGTTCGAATCGCTTTTCCCATTGTGCATCCAGCTGTTGGGCCTACGGCTCTAATTCAAGGAGTTCAGAAATGTCTTCTTCTTCTTTGTAAGCGTCGGTGAATGCCATATTGACAGACAAGACTTGTCTGAATACGTCCCCGATGCTGATATCTGAATCAGAAGTTGGTGATCCGATTGAGTGTGAATGCCAGTCGCATTCCTCATCTGAGCTTTCAGGGGTCGTTGCAGGCGTAACATACCTCAGTCCACATCGGGTCTTGTTGTAGTAATCCTGTGGTTTCTCGGCCGGGACTGGCAACTGTAAAGGTAACCGTCGACCAGTGCCGTAGTTCAAGGCTGGTGTAGTCTCTAGACCATACCCCTGTCTTTGTATGAGGTACTTGGATTGGGAGCTATACATATAAAAGGACAGTCTCCCGGCGTCCGAGTCGAGATCGACTTCCTCTATTGCGAAGGGCTGTGGATCATTCTTCCGGCCGAAGATGATTGGATGGTCTTCTCCCTCCGAGATGTGTAATCCCAGTTGACGAGCCTTCTTCAACTTATCTTCGGCTCTAGTGGCACTGATGATGAACGTCTTCCAGTCCTTAAATTAACTTTCACCCATCCAGAGGCTGATTGTTGGGAGCAGTCTCTTTTGGCAAATTTCAATTAAGGAGGAATCCGGATTTCCAGACGGCAACTTCATTGCGGTTTGGCAAAACCGCTCAATATAGTTCCTTGTCAGTTCCTTCTTCCCTTAAACAACATCCATGAGGGTGGACATCGTCACGTCTTGTCCTACTTCGTAGAACCTCTCCAAGAACATACACTTGAAGCTGGCAAAGGAATGGATGCAGTTGTCTGGCAGGTTGCGGTACCAGTCGAAGGCGACCCTTTCCAATGTCCCGATAAATAATCGTGTAAGGATGGCATCGTCATGGGACAGATGATCGGTTGTGACCTCGAAGTAAGTAATGTACTAACTTGCGGAAGTCTTTCCATCATAGGGATTGATGTTGAACGGCTTATATCTTGGTGGGAAAGGGACATCCCTCCATGCAGCAGGATATGGTTGCCATATTCTGAGGTCTTGGGAGGTTTCCCGGGCGTGAAACATGGCCCGGAGCTCCTGGACCTCTTTTCTTGCCTCCCTGGCCTCATCCGCAGCGGTGGGAGCCGATATTTCAGGAGGATTGTCGCCCGGGTTTGGTGCCACTGAGTTCGAGTCCGTATTGACCGCGGGACCCAAGCTTGTTTGGCCAGGCGTCCTTCCTTACAGAGTTGGAAGCGCCGCTTTGATTTCGTCCACAGATTTGACCAAGGTACGCAGTATGGCCTCCAGAGTGTCGATGCGTTGGCGATCACTGGGACCGTCTTGATCATCATTTGTCATGAATGTCGTCCTCACACGAGCTGAAGTATAAGGGACGGTGGACGACGTGCCCTCTGAATCATACCCCTGTACAGAAAAGTCATCGGGGTATATGGGAATGTTTTCCTCTGGTTTGGACTCAGAAGGAATAGTACCCCCAGCTTCAGAGCTTGCCTTGTCTTGAGAGTCGCGAACATCCTCGGGGACGTCGGCACCTGTTGTATCTGTTGGAAGAGTCGTTTCCCCGGGCTCATCTCCTTGGAATACCGGATTGTCATGGATGTTCGGAGGAATGCTACCCCCGGTTCCAGCGACCCCCAGTTATGTGGATGATGAATCTCCCAATGTAATAGATTTCATCTTCGAACGGGTACCTTGGAAAACTCCGGTGGTAGGCAACCGCTTAGATGATAGTTTATTGGTCACAGTGGTTAAAATCTTCGGGCTTGAGATATTTGTTTTCTTCCTTCTCCCGCTAGCAGGGATTCTCTGAGCAGAATTGCAGGAGGCGACGAGAAATGCCTCGTCTTCTGAGCCTGGGTGTTGCAGTCGTTGGAAGACGGATCACCGCTCCTCTTGTGTGGTTGCCTTGCTGCAGCAACAGTTGACAATGACTTGAGTGCAGTGATGTCCAGGGAAGGCCTCTCTGCACACCGAGGCTTCTTCTCTTTCTTTGCGCTTGTGACAGATCATGTCACGCAAGTCAGTTGCATCTCGAGCAACCTGGGAAACCCGAGCATCCGAGTGTATTGGCACCATGTTTGCTCCCTGATTGTTGGAAGACTTTTGGGAACCACTCTGTCCATTTACCGTCGGGGGCTGGACTCGAGTGGTTCGGTACAACTTTCCATCGGAGGCCCGCATAACAGTAAGCGGAGCGCTCAGATGGTCAGAGGTTGGGACAGCTGACTGAGCTTGCCGAGCTCGCGCTGTCCTGAACTTCTTCACTCTAGCACCCGAGGGTGCATAGTAGGAAGAGTCCAAATGGTGCCGTAGAGAGTCTGGCACATGTTCTTGGGCGCACCTGGAGTCCTGACCGCATGAGAGGCGATCGAAGACTGACCGCGAGCCGCATGGGACAGACGGTATGCGGCTGGGATTAGTGGTCGTGCAGGCTATCTACATGCGACTATCCTTTGTGGCCGCATGAGCTTTCTGTATGCGGCTAGAAGCGGTGGCCGCATGAACCTCTGGGATGCGGCTGGAAGTCATGGCCGTACAGGCTGCCTGCATGCGGCTGTTAGTTCTGGCCGCATGGGCTTTCTGCATGCGGCTGACTTTTGTGGCCGTATGAGTTTTCTCCATGCGGTTGGCAGTTGCGGCCGCATGAGCCTTCTTCATGCGGCTGGCACCTTTATGCGGCTCGGACCGTATATATGGAGTTCCTTTTTGCCCCTGCAAGTCTAGCATCATAGTGTTTTCTTCTGCCGGACTTGGGGACAGCTGAGTCCTCTATGGTCTGAAGTGGAGCCGCAAGAGGGTCTTTTTTGCGGTCTTGTACAACAGAGAGTACTTCTTCGAGAGCTTGGGGAGGAGCGAATGATTTAGGCCTCCACTCCCTGCGGGCCTTCTTCGTGCGGGCTCGCCGCTGGACCGGGCCAGCGCACCCGTCGGAGAGCAAACTTAGTATAAACACACTTATCTGTCTCACTGACCCTGTAGCCATTTGATCTGATGACTTTGTCAAACTTCTCATAACACAATTTGGAAGCTTATTTCAAATTGTACATAGATATTACCAACTTGCAGACTTTGTCTTCAAGACCCTTGACGATAAATTCTTCTGCTTGTTGTACGTAAATTTTTTCTATCAGTTCTCCATTCAGAAATGTTGTCTTCACATTCATCTAATGAATATTCAATTTATGGATAGTGCCTACGGCAGTTAGCATTCTGATATTAGTCATCCTCGCCAAAGAAGCATACGTGTCAAAGTAGTCAATCCCCTGCTTCTGTAAGAATCCCTTGGCTACCGGCCTAGCCTTAACTTATCAACAGTTCCATCAGCCGTTATCTTCTTTTTGAACATCCATTTGCATCCGATAAGTTTAGTTCCTTCTGACAGATTGACCAACTTCTATGTGTTATTGGAAGTTATGGAGTCAAACTCGTCATTGACAGTCTCATTCCAGAAAATAGCATCTCTGGTCTTTATTGTCTCAGCATAGGTTAGCAGATCAGCTTCCACGTGATAGGTAACAAAGTCATCTCAGAAGTCCTTCAGCTTTCTCACTCGATTTACTGGTGTGGTTCAACGAGTTCTGGTTTAAATGTTATCTCATATGCGACAACTTCTTCTTAGACTGTAACTTCCTTAGAAGTACTTGTTTCTTCGGCACCAATAATGTTCTCCAGAATATCCGTGAGAACAATGTTCTTGTCCCTAGCAAACTTGTCTTCAAAAAATTTTGTATCATGAGATTCAATGATATAATTTGATTCGATAAGGAACCTTCGAACGTCACTCTTATCAATATAGTGCAGAGATATGGTCTTCATGGTCATCGTCCCTAGAGTTTGAATTTTGATGTCAGGAAGCTTCACATACGCCCACACTCGAATAACATTCAAGTTGGGTCTGACCTTGAACCAGAGTTCGTGAGGTGTAACATCAGATGTTGCGAATGACACTCTATTCAGAATGAATATAGCCATAAGCGCTGCTTCTTTCCAGTAGCATTTGGGAAGTTCTGCTATTAAGAGCATTGAATTCATCATCTCTGTCAATGTCTTTTCTTCATTTCTGTAACTTCATTAGATTTGGAAGAATACGAAGCAGTCGTTTCATTGACAATTCTATGTTCTTTACAGAATGATGCGAATTCTAAGGAATGATACTCTCCGCCTCGATCACTTTTGAGTCCCATGATTTGTTGACTAGTTTGACATTCTGCTTCATCCTTGAGGTCCTTGAATATCTTGAACGCTTCAACTGTCGATTTGAGAAGATATACGAACGCATACATTGAGAGATCGTTGATAAAAGTAATAAAATACTTTATCCCGACTTTCATGGAGAATTGCTTGAAGTCACATATATCGGAGTGCACCAACTCTAAAAGATCTGTGCTCTTGTTCACTCTTCTGAACAGCTTCTTGATGATCTTCATTCTGTATACAGACTTCACATTTCTCCAATTTGTTACCCCCGCATTTGGTGATAAGGCCTAAATTAGACATTTTGTTAATTCTTTTATAATGCACATGTCCTAGTCAATTATGCCATAACTCAAGAGAACAAACAGAAGAATAGACTGCGTTAATGCTTTCATAAGAAGTTATAAGCTACAGTTTAAACATCCCTTCGGTACAAAAGATTTTGTTTAAGCATGCTCCTTTGTAGGACATCACCATCTGACCAACACTAATGTCCATCCTCAAGCCTGCCTTGTATAACAGACTTTCTGAGATCGGGTCCTTGGCAATCATCGGCTCATTCTTCACGTTTTCCATTATAAGTGACTTCTCCGAAGTCAGCTTCAACTCCACTATCCCGATCCTCTGAACTTCAGCTTGAGTCTTATTCTCCATATAGACCTTCTCATAAGTACACTCGTACATGGTGAACAGTTCCTTCTTCGAGCACACATGGCAAGATGCACCAGTGTCTACCCACCATTCAGTATTCATGCCATGTGGTTCAACTTGCACAATCATAGCAATTAGGTTAAGCTCACCTTGCTTTTTGGGTTTGGCTTGGACCTGTAGTCCTTCTTGAAGTGACCCTTCTTGTCACAGTTGTAGCAAGTCACTTTTGACTTCGGCTTTGTCTTGAAATGAGTCGACTTAACCTTCATCTAGTTAACGTCATTATTCTTGTTCTTGTAGAGAGCTCTCTACTTCCCCTTGTGATCACCAGTCTGCACCATGTTAGCCTTGTCCACCTGCTTCGACAAGGAGTCCACCTTCAGCTGTCCTCTAGTTTCATCCTTGATGTAGATCCAGGGTAAGAGATTCTCAAGCTGGATTTCTATCGTCTTATGGTACATGTCCATCTTCAAAGTGGTCTAACCCGGAGGAAGTTGGTGACTATCGTACCCACCATGAACTTGTCTTCTTGTTTCATGCCCTCTTCATCCAGCTTCATCTGCAACTTCAGAAGTTCATTAATTTGTGGCAGCATCGTCTTCCCATCTCTAGCTTTCTCCTTCTTGCCGTAGGACTCCGCCATCGAGTCGTTCATAGCATTCAGAATCAATAACCTGCACAGGTCATTTTCTTTCTTCCATTGGTTATGCTCTGTGTTCTACTCTTTACTTTTGCAGACTTTACAATGAGTTAGAACAAAATACAAGACTAAACACACAAAAAAACTCCTTGTTGGGGTGAACAAGTCACCTATGCTCAAAGCAAGATTTGCGTTATATGTGATCTGCCTCCAGGAACCAGCAAGTTCACAAATGAACTTCTAAAACACTCTAGGTCACTCTTGGAATACTTGGAAACTCAAAACTGAAGTGGCGCATAGACCCGGTGGAGTAGGCGCATAAGCAAGCTGCTGCAACATAAACTTTCTGGAATAGTTTTATGGCCCTAACCCTCTCTCTTCAATCCCCAAATAAGAAAAGTAGATCTCCATTTATAGATCAAACTGGCACCTATGCGCGCATATGAAAGCACATGTGACGCAGGTCGACCAAATCGTACGGAATTTGGGTCACGAAGTACTATGCGTCGACACCGCAGTGTGCCACGTGTTGACAACACCGCCATCCGCCGAAAGCAAAGACGGTTGACAGAACTGACAGCGCCGAAAGCAACCACGCACATGCGCCTAGCGCATGGACTTATACACGTCGTGCTGAATGCAAAGTGGGTCATCAAAGCTTTCGGTGACCGACAGAACTCACGGCGCCGAAAGCAACCACGCGCATGGATGCATACACGCCGTGCTGAGTGCAAAGTGCGTCATCAAAGTGTCACTTTGCGTCAATCGTCCGAGCCCGAGTCGTAGGGGCTTAACTCCTATGGAATCCCAAAGTAAGTGACAAAACAAAGGTTTGTCCATTGGGATTTAAACTTAACCCTCTAGAAAAATCAACCGACATGGGTCACCTCATCCCATGTGCATATATCAACACAAGCGTAACTATTATATTGAGATATACATCATAGTGATTTTCTAAAGTGGGACTAAAAGTTCCTAAAGCCACGTGAAAACATCAACAAATTTTATTGCTACATTTAAACAAATTATCTTCAAGAAAGGAATTTGAATCAAATTTCAGGAAAGAGATATTTTGTCAAATATTATACTGGTAAAGCTCATAGATGGATGTCCGGTACGTGTGCCTTGAGATTTTTGATAGACATGTTGGCACCCTTTTGTTCTATTAGCATACGACTTATTAAAGTTTTTTGTGGAGTATTTTAGAAGGATATGTTTAGCATTCTAGCAATATCATTTCAAACGACGGATATACAAAGGTCAGTGTTATCTGGATCATAAAATATTCTTGGGAGCGATGTTGGCTAAAGGAAACTTATTCCATTTTAGGGTAACAAAAAACAGGGATGGCAATAACCAACAAAATCAATTAAAATTTTATCAATTGAAACTTTTTCTTTTTTTAATTCTTAAACTTCCATTAATGGAGGTTCGAAGTTTCAAGTTTTTTCAAATGTAATTTATTTTTTTAGACTTTTAAATTTCATGTGTAATATATATTTTATTATAATTTTCTAGTAGAAAGTCCACTAAAGCACTATTTTTGAAGTTTCAATTTCCATTAATGGATGTTCGAAGCTTCGAAACAGAGACGGTCAAGTTTGAAACGAGAGGACTACCAAAATATTGATAGTCCTAACCATATAATAGGACTGTCAAAATTAGACAATCTTGTAATCTTTAGGACTGCCAAAAGTTATACATAGTCAGGTCCAAAATTTTGGCAATTCTGATGTTTATATTTTTTGTCAATAGGACTGTCAAAATTTACGTAATACTAATGTATAAAATTAAAAAAGTATTTTCTGGAGTAAAAAAGTTAAAAACATTCGTGTTGACGTGAGAGAATTTTGTGGTGCCACTAACACTGGTCAATATATAAATCCCACAATATCATTTACATACAACAAAATAATATAATCTTTCATAGATTCAAATGTTGTTACTTCAACTACAACCATAAAATGAAAGATTAAGAAGAAGGATAAATCAAGAGGACCCTCTTCCCATTAGGCATTGTGTTGATAGTCCTTGCAAGAACTCATCACTAGGGATTGCAAAAATTTACAAGACTTGCACACACCACTATTGTGCAAACCAACAGGAAGCTCTTTCCGCAGAAATGCCTCACTTGTCTCACCACAAGCGTAACTACAAAATCCATGTGATGAACTTCTCCCATGTCCTCAGGAAATAAAAGAGAAGCAACAAGTATTAAAAAAAAACTTATATCAACAATAAAATCAACTCGGGTTGAATGCCCACATTATTAATAATAATGATCACTGGTACATTATTATAGATATAATAAGAAATCATTATCAAATTCGAGACTATAGCATCCGATCAATTCCTAAGTAGGACAACAGCAAGGAGATTACGATGGTAATTCTTCATCATGCCAACTCTTAAAATGAGAGAATGGTAGGAAGAAAAAGTACAGTATCACACAAAGATGCTCAAAAGAAAAAGAAAAAAATTCAAACCCTAGCTGCACGACAATCAGTCCGAAGCTACTCTTCGTGCTTTACTTTTTTCACACCTCCTCTCGATCAGAACCCTTGGATGCAAATACAGCAGTCACTTTAACATGGACACAAGATCAAAATTGACGCCGCCTCCATCATGAAAGCATCAATGAAGGCGCATCAGGTCGTTCCTCAGATACACGCTTCAAACTATACTGATTTGCAATTGTAAGTTCCCTATAGAAAGATGGATAGAATTAGGAAAATAATGAACAAATAAAGCTTGCCACAGAAGGAAAACCCAGGTTAAGAAAAAAAAAATTAATGTTGAGGAAGACTGAAATCATCCATTTGGTGGTGATGCATCATTCTTGAATCTACCACTAGTACAAGTACAAAAACTGATTCCATCACCATACAACCTGATTACTACCAAACGAAAAATCGACACAGATGAAACTGTCAAAACTAACGAAACCTACCAATTCAAAACTGAAACCGACCCTAAACTGCTGAAATCCTGAAATCAAACTCAAAAGAAGTGTCTGAAACCAACTTTTTGAACCTCAACAGTAAGCTCGATGCACAAAGTGATCCTAATGAGAATACAGCCACAGTCCTGCACAAATCCAAATAGTGTGCTCTCGTCTCCTAATTATTTTATTAGCACAAGTTCTTGCATCTACAAAGTCTCCTTCTATTGTCTCTCGTGTTCATGACTCATGAAGTACAACATAACATCACGGAATTTCAATAAGTACCCCCAGTAAGCTACTGATGTCATCCCTGAAAATGCTATAAATTAAATATGTTCCAATGAAAACATTATCAATATCATCTACTAATGTTCCAGCTTACTCAGTGGAAACCGAAAAACTGAATCACTAATTCTATAACGAATCCTTCTTCATTTTCTCCTCTTTAATTTTTATCCAGAACCGGCAGCCACAGACACCCACAAACTAATAATTAATGTACAGGCTCCCTTCTAGGCTACAGTTACAGCCAAATTAAGTACCCTTAAGCTATAGATTTCGGTTATTACAAAAATTATACACAATCCTGAGTTCCATATGGTCTCGTGTCTAAACATATTTCTACCTTTGGGGAATTTGAAAAGCAAACACAATTATAACAAATAACCTGACATTCTTCATGATCACAAGAGTACTACGTATAAAGAAATATCAGGTGATGATACATATCAGGTACAAAGATATCAACATGCATAGTGCATGTTTTCATATAAGCAAATTTAGATAAATGTCTTGCACCACTAAGCAGCAGGTAAATATCACTTACAAATGCAAGATAACATATAAAACAGGCTAATTTCCACTTTAAATGCCGTGAACATTGGCCTTTGCTCACTTAAATACCCAAACCTTCGTTTTATTCAAATTGCTATGTTGAACTTATCACAAAAGTGCCTTGACACCGTTAAGGGAATGATGGAAAAGACCCTTTTGCCGCCTATGTTAGTCCCCAGCAAAATATGTATTAACCCAAAATACTATATTGTGTGAAGAACGCATCAAAATGGAAGGATAAAAAGTAAAATCCCAGATATTTACAAGTAATTTCAAATTTTGACAAGAACCCATTTCCATCATTTCAAGTTAGCTAAAAAAAAATTAACATATAAACAGAAAATCACCAAAAATACTTGCTCATTCCCCCTACCATTTCTAGAGAGAGTTGTTGTGAGCAGCAGCGGCGAGGGGGAGGGGGGCGGGGCTGCCCGGGGCGGGGAGGAGGAGGGGGGTGCTAGCCGGAGTAAGGAGGGGGGGCTGAGGGAGGCGGGGAGGAGGAAGGAGGAGGGGGGCGGGGAGGAGGGGGGAGGAGGGGGTCGGGGAGGGTGGGCGGGGAGGAAGGAGGGGGGGGGGGGGCTGAGGGGGTCGGGGAGGGGGGCGGGGAGGAGGAGGAGGAGGGGGGCGGGGAGGAAGGAGGAGGAGGGGGGGGGGGGCTGAGGGGGTCGGGGAGGAGGGAGGAGGAGGGGGGGCTGAGGGGGTCGGGGAGTTGAGCGGAGCTGACGGGGGCGGGGAGGAAGGAGGAGGAGGGGGGCTGAGGGGGTCGGGGAGGAGGGGGGGTGGGGTGGCCGGAGTGAGGAGGAGGGGGCCGGCCGGAGGGAGGGAGGAGGGAAGAGGTTATGGGAAGGAGGGGGGGGTAGTTTAGGTATTATTATTTTTTTATAAACAATGTAGTTAACGGTCAAAACTAACGGTCAACGGACGGTAGGGGGCTGGACGAGCAACTCACATAGATTACGAGGGTATTCATTTGCTAAATTTGACTAAAAGGTCTTTCTACGCAAAATGTGCACATTTAACTATGAGTTTTTTGTAATTTACCCTTTTATTTTTAAAAATCTTAATAAATTAAGGATAGTTTTGATAACTCACCTTGAAATTTTGAAGACATTGTAAAAGCCTGCCTCCTTGACAATTGTAATTCCCTACAAGAATTTACTTCCTTATTTTCTCACATTCATTTTCCTTCTTTCTTTCTTTTTTTCCTTCCATTTTCTCTCAAACCACCAAATGCACCATAAATACATTTCCCCTTTTCTTTTTGCTTTCTTCCATTCTCTCAAAACTTTTTCTTTTCTTCCATTTTCTCTAGAACCAACCAAATGCACCATAAGTACATTTCCCCTTTTCTTTTTGCTTTCTTCCATTTTCTCTCAAACCAAAACACTGCAACTATCAGTTGCTCCAATCTCTCTACTAAATTTTATTTCCAAATTTCCTCATAAAAGTGTTCATTTTTCTTCTTTCCTTTATTTTCTCTGTAAATTTCATTTTCATTTTTTCTCTTTTTCCGTCCCCCATGTTCTTTTAAACCAAACACAGCCTCTAAAGGCGCAATCTTAGGAAAAAATTGTCTACCAGTACAAACATGCTGAACTCACATTTAAAAGATTGTTGGAACAAATTTCCCTAAATTATTGGTTTCTGGCTGACAAGCATTCAAAGAACCAAAATAACTGATCAAATTACAGATACAAGCGAAACGAAAATTACAGATACAAGGGCAACAAAAGGCAGAAATTGCAATGAGATTACCTAATAGAAGACATCCATGCGAAAGAGAAATTACCAGAACCCATAAACAGTTCCTTCTAGTACTCTTTCACTCTATCTGGTTAATTTGTATTCATCCAAAAACCTAAAATTGATTCTCAATCTTTCTCATGCGCAATACACTTGATTCAATCATTATGTACACATATCTCAGCTGTTAGCCGTAAATATAATAAATACGTGCAGCATTCTATTCAACCCCTAAAAAAAGGAAAAAGAAAAGAAAAACTACATCCATGTTCTTGTTGAATGTTTTACATCCACAAAATTTGGTGGCTCAGCCAAGAAAATTCCACATACAGTAAAATCCTAAAATCTCAAAGTACGAGAGCATTGGTCCTCACAAGCATAGAGGGCCCTTGCGTAAATAGGGGTACTGACTAGCATGCTACAGCAGAGACAAGATGGGCTCGCCTGCCTTCAATAAATCTTTGGCGAAAAGTGTCGAATTTGCCACACTTGATAGCTTCCCTTATTGAGCGGAAAAATCCCAGATAGTGGTGAGAGTTATGACTGCATAGAGTATTATCAATTATTAGTACAACTGGAACCTAGACAAGTAAAAAACTAGAATTGTGGAGCAAAAGTATATCAATTAAGTGAAGAAGAGTGGGAATCACATTTCCAGCAGGATCTGAGCCAGCATCTCATGAACATTTAGCAGGTGGTTGATGTAAGCACGAGTGTGATTCTGGCATGTGAAGCAGCTACAGTTGTCGACAATTGGTGATGTATCTTTCCTGGAGAGGAAAATGAAGTACAAGTTGATGAGATTGCTTAGCAAAACCATCCTCTCCAGTTCATAAAGAACGAATATTGATACTATAACATGAAATAATTTCAATCTTTTCTAGTGGTGATTATTTTAAAAGTGAAAACATCTCAGTTGTAACATATAATCAATAACAAATGATGGACATCCATATGGCCAAAGGAAAGAAGGCCAGATCCACGCCCAAAAGATCCAGTCTTAACAGGGTCTATGTTCCAACGAGAACGAAGGCGGCCCTTGGGTCTTATTGGGAGGGACTACATTGTGCTGCAACTATCTCACCTAGGAAAAATTATACAAGGGCACAGGTTCCGAGGTGATCTCTCGCTCCCCTTTGACTCAGTGTTCAAGTTGTTGGCTGACATGTCATTTTCACAAGGAAAACGACACATCAGCACCATATTTCAATTATATCGTTTGAGAGAATATCGGCTTCCATATCGTGTTGAGACCGATATATTGATATTGGCTGACACGAAATAACCCAATAAGCCAATAAGCCAATATCAACCGATATATTAAAGAATTTGGTTTTGGCTAACTTCAAACATTTAACAGATCCCAACCTGTTAAACCCCATGTAGAATTGTTTTAGAGTGACATGTCGAGAAATTTCAGATTTATAGTCTACTAGTAACAAAACTAAGTGTGAAGGAATACAGAAGTTAGTAGTTTTTATATTTGTACTTATCTTAATTAGATGCTTACATTCAAGTTTCTAAACGGCGGTAGGCGGGTGTTGGCAGAGAGAGTCCGCCTACCGCCTAGGCGGTCGATACATTTTGAACATTTTTTACTATTTTACCATTGTTTTTTTTGCACAATATGTATATTTTAGGGGTGTTTCATGCATAACTAAATTGTAGAACGAAGATTTATAAAGTTTTAGTTTTGTAAAAGTGAACCATAGGCCCATAATGCTTACAAAACCTTTTTTGGCCAAAATATCTTGTTAGGTATTGCTCCGCCTAGGCGCCCACCTACGCCGCCTCACCTCCGCCTATGCCGCCAACCTCCGTTGGCCGCCTACTTCACCGCCTACCGAAAAGCGGTGCGGAGAGAGACCGCCTACCACCTAGGCGGCCGCCATTTAGAACACTGCTTACACTACATGATACGAGATTTTTGTGTTAGTAGTTTTTTGTTTCGACTTAAATTGTTATCGTGTTATCTTAGTGTTTAGCTAGCTTTATCATTTATGACATTTAGAACATTATAGAAAATATCGTTATGTACAATAGCATATATTTATTGATATACAACATATTAAAATGTCTCCGACATATCACCGACATTCGACATCCGACACTGGCATGAAACCAACATCTGACATCTACAACCTTGCTTTGACATCACTTGACTACCTCTCATGTCAGGCATCTGACCTTAGGCATCAGACGCCATCATCCATACCCACTGACACCCACAACCAGTCCAACATGTACTCTGCTTGCAATGTGAGCAGTTTTGCAGTCAGACTAGCGGCTCATGGACGCGTCTTATTCATTTGACATGTGCACAATGTGCACAGTAGGCCAATCTGTTGGTAGCACCAATAATTACCATGCAATGAATTGAAAATATTGAATAACTTCATTCAAAGCATCAATGTGGTCATGCTGTATGAATAAAGAATCAAATAGGCCTCTATCAAATATTGGTCAAATTCAAATTTGAGGAAAGTAGGCACAAAAGAAAGGCATACAAAGGAAAATAAGGACATCAGAGAATTCTTGTTACTTCAATGAATGTTATTTATCTTTTTGATTTGATAATACTGTAAAGAAAACATTTTTAAATTCTGATAAGAAACTACACTCAGAATTTCTACCATTTCTGCTTTCCTCCTTTTGTTAACCAATCTTAAGTTTGCCACGGTAGCATTGATTTGTAGTATGTGCTTATCTAATTGTTATAATTGATGTTGTGTACCTGTAGATTGTTGCCCGTAGGTTTATCTTCGTTAAGTCGCTACCTATAACATTTGGCTCTGAATCAACAATGTCCCTCTCGATTATGTTAAGTGGAAAGATGAGCGCAAAACCACCAAGTGTCAGATGGTAAATATACCTGCAGTTGCGTTGAGATGCATTCAGAATTGTTCGGAACCTTGAAAGTGATCAATAAGAAAATAATATGTTCAGTCAGCTACATACGTAGAGTCGAAGAGATCAATGCCAGCAGCCACGCCCTGCAAGACCTCCTCTATGAGGGGGACAAGTAAAAGAATAAATCATTTATCGGATCAGAAGTATCAGCATTTTCAGAGAACATGCATTTGTTTCTAGATAAAACCATAGACACTAATTAAATTCCTATAGCAACTATGTGGAAGATACCAATACAGTCAGAGAGGCATTCTAATAGTTGGGCTCTTCATTCATAGTATGTCAAAGTGGGAACTACATTATGGATACAGAAAGTCATTTGTGATGGTAAATAGAAAGAAAAAATCTTTATGGAAGTACAATTTCAAGCTTCTTTTAAAAGATAATGATTTATTGACTAATGAGGATGCAAATGAACTCTAACATGGAATCATGACAGACCTAGCAGAGCATGAATAAAAAACCAGTACTAACAGAAGAATAGCAAGTGCGGGTTTACATGAAAGTAGATGTGTACTCTGGCTTAAGTAGGATATAATGCTAATAGACTCCCAGTGTGAACATTAGGGAAAGATATGTGAAGACATATCATAGATGTTTACAGTGAGATACCAAGTGAAGGTGAGAGTTGTCTGTTTACCACATGTCTTTGGGGGTTGGAGAAAAGTCGGGTGTCACAAAGATTAAAAACAAAATCATGATTTATTGATAGTGAAGCCATAAAGGATGGAAGCATAAGTACAAGAG
This sequence comes from Iris pallida, assembly GCA_029216955.1. Classification (NCBI taxonomy): domain Eukaryota; kingdom Viridiplantae; phylum Streptophyta; class Magnoliopsida; order Asparagales; family Iridaceae; genus Iris; species Iris pallida. The sequence continues at coordinate 22,977,309 of JANAVB010008599.1, forward strand.
AGAAAATGTGGATATTTGAGAAAAGAGTATCATTGAAGGATACTTCCGGAGAGTTGTCCAATTTGCACGCATGCCTTGTATAACCTGCTAGCTTAGAGCATTCATAGTGGGAGTGGTTTCAATTACTACATCTTGGGGCTGCAGTGAGCTCTTGTCCACACTTGAAAAATGTTAGCAAGCCAAGAGTTGTCCAATTTGCACGCATGCCTTGTATAACCTGCTAGCTTAGAGCATTCATAGTGGAAGTGGTTTCAAGTACAACATCTTGGGACTGCAGTGGGCTCTTATCCACACTTTGAAAAATGTTAGCAAGCCAAGAGGCACTCCAAATTTCGAGCGTGCCCTAGCTCATGAACAGTAACTCAGAGCATCCACAGTGGAGACACTCAATACCATACTTCAAAAATTTTGGAAATTATGTTAATTACTTTTGGAGTGCCCCCTTGATATTGGCACACTCCAATAACACGCCAAAATCATACTCCAAATTAACCTTCTCTTTTTCCTCTTTATTTTAACTTCTGTGTCCGTTCTTTTCTCTCTTTATTTTTCGTTTCCTTCTCTCTTTTTCCACTTTATATAGTGCATAATTTTTACACTTCATACTATAGTCAAATTTATTTTTGGTGTAACATTTTCTTGCTTGGCAGGTCCATCGGTTTGGCCGTTTGAAATGCGATACATGGAAAAAAAAAATTGTGACAACAACAAGAAGAAATAGAAGATATCCAAGGTTCAAAGTATCGGTATCGGAATCGGTATCGGACCATTCCTATAAGTATCGGGATCGGCGGTATCGGCACTATCGGAGGTTTCGGATCGAAGTATCGGATTTTTTTGGTATCGGAAAGCGAAAACATTGTAGAAAATATATTTTATACATTTAGGCATAATTTTAATATTTTCAGTGTTGTTTCTTAGTAGTTTTGAAATTGAATGAAATAGTAGTCACCCTTACTGATTGATTTACATACGATAGATAAGTTTTCTTCTTTTACATGCTTTTATAACCTTTCTATGTTTTTACACTATTGTTGATTGGTCTTTTTCGTAAAAAAAATTTTGCTGAATTGACCGAAAAGAGACCTCCAATGTCGGTATCAGCCAGTATCGGGTATCAGTCGGTATCGGAACGGGACATGCCAAACCGTATCGGATCGGTATCGGTCGATACTGCGAACTATGGAAGATATATTTATGCTAGACCAGGTTGTGAGAATTAGAAGAGGCCGAGCAACCCATAATCAATACCATTACGTTCATAAATCGTGATTGTGCGAAAGCATACGATGGCCTTATCAAAAAGTATTTCGCAATGGATGCTATTTTCCCACCACGTATGTTTCGATGTCGATTTCGAATGCGAATTTTAATTGTTCCACCGGATTCGTGCCGACATAGAAGAAACTCAACCATATTTTAAATTGAAATATGATTGTATCGGCAAATCAGAATTCTCATCCATCCAAAAGATGATAATTGCCTTACGAATTCTTGCTTACGGCAGCCCAACAAATCGTGAGGATGATGCTCTTATGACTGCGGAGACAACTGCCACATAAACTATTCGTTTATTTTGTCAAGATATTGTTGGTATCTACTTCGAACAAAACTTACGAGCTCCAATGAAAGAGACATCACTCAGCTATTAGAGAAAAATAAGACTCGTGGTTTTCCTGGAATGATAGGTGTATGCATTGGGAATGGCATAATTGTCCCACTGCTTGGCATAGTCAATTTATCGGACATACCGGTAGGCCAACACTAATTCTTGAAGCTATCGCATCTCATGATTTTTGGATTTGGCATGCGTTCTTTGGCACACCGGGAACATACATCGACATATCTGTGTTTGATCACTCATACATCTTTGCCATGTTCATTCAATGTCAAACCCCACACACCCCATATGAAGTAAATGGTAGTGTGTACAATGTGACGTACTATCTCACTTATTGCATCTACCGTCACTATACCACATTGATCCAGACAGTCAAACATCATCGGACTGAAATTAAGAAACATTTTGCTAAAAAAAGAGGCGGTACGAAAGGACGTGGAGAGGGCATTCGGGGTGTTGCAAGCAAGGTTGGCGATCACTCAAGAAATAGTAAGATTTTGGGATAAAGATACTTTAAATAATATTATGAAGTATTGCATCATACTACACAATATGATAATTGAAGACAAGAGACATTGGAATTGAACAGTGGCAACCAATTCCCGTTGAGATTGTTCCACAAGAATTTCTTGAGCATGATGAAGAAGTACTGGGAGGCTTTATTTATTATCGAATGCAACAAGTACATGATAGGTCGGTTAACGGCAGGCTTAGGTGCGACTTAATGAAACATTTGTGGACAAATTTTAGAGAAGAAATGTGTAGTTCGCCGTCTTGATTTGTTCTTACAGACAAATTAAGCTAATGTACCTTTCTGTCAATTAATTTTGAACTTTGCATGTTATTTAGCCAAAAAGGGATTGTGACTATCAGATTAACGTCCGTAAGAATCCACCTGAAAAATCAAAGAATTTTAGCAGCCCATACTCTGTTGGTTGTCTTGTATTGACCAGACAATCCAGTCGTAAAAAAAAGGATTTTTCTCATAAGAGAGCTAAAGAGCACATCATCATCTTAGGACCCAAGTCTGCCATTTGTAAAACTTATCATTTTATATTTTATAGTGAAGTACTACACATTCAAATTGAGAAAAAAGAAATCAAAATCTGGCTAGTATTTAATAAAACTTTCAGTTTAACAAAAATTGACTTCCAAACAAATATCGATACTCCAGCAAAATGGATCAACAGCATGCATGCGTGCAAGCTATGAGCTTACCGTACTATGTACATCATCTTCCAAACAAACATCAATACTCCAGCAAAATGGATCAACAAATACCAATACTCCAGCAAAACAAGAATAAATTTTGTTTTGATGGATTGTGGATCAAAATTTAAAGAAGAAAAAAAAAACTACTTTGGAGTCGCATGAAATATATAAAATGCATACTGGATCAGCAAACACCAATACTCCAAAAAACTAGTATGCTTCTGGCTGATTCATAAAAATGCATAATGGAGTCACATGAAAGCAAAATACAATGCATAATGGAGTCACATGAAATCAAAATAAATCAACAAATACCAATATTCCAACAAAACTAGTATGACTTTGGCTGATTCATAACAATGCATACACAGAATCCTCTAGCACACACACACACACACACATATATATATATATATATATATATATATAGGAAGCGGATCAAAAGCCCCCCTTAGAAAGCCCCCCAAAAACCCCCCTCACTCTAATCCGTAATTTAATGTTAATATTAATGTTAATATTAATGTTAATGTTAATATTAACATTAAATACTAAATTTAACATTAAACTTAACATTAAAATTAATATTAACATTAACATTAACATTAACATTAATATTAACATTAACATTAATATAAAAAAATTTAAAAAAAATTAACATTAACATTAACATTAATATTAACATTAACATTAACATTAATATTAACATTAATATTACGAATTAGAGTGAGGGAGATTTTTGGGGGGCTTTCTAAGGGGGGCTTTTGATCCGCTCCCATATATATATATATATATATATATATATATATATATATATATATATATATACGAGTTCGCCACAATTACCCATTGCTTCAAATGTGTATATATATATATATATATATATATGAGATTAGATTATCAGTGAAGCTATAACAAAGTCAGCAATTTTCCAAACTACATCACACAGCTATAACTAAAGTCTGCAAATTATCCCTAATATTTCTACCACAACTATTATAGAATCTGCTCATAACTGAACCACCACATCATTTAAAATCGAAACTTTTCTGAAGGTTACGAGGACTAAGGAGGATTCCATCCTTGTTCAAACGCCTTATGCCAGTGCCACCCGGGGAATATTCAAGTGCTCTAATCTTCGTCATGAAAAACAATAAAACGTAAATGATAGCATAATCAAATTCAGGGTCACTATTGAAATTATTTACGTAAATCAAAAGTGGACATTCTCATTACCTTTGTGTTTTCTGTCTAGAGCTTCCAACTTCCTCATTCTTGCAATCGTTTTTGCTAATCCCTCCATGATCTGTACTGAGATTTGGGTCAAAAAATGGCAACAAATCTTTTTCAGTTCCGCAAGCTGTTTTGTAATGGTTATACTCTTCTGTACAGAGTCACGGTTTGTTTTTTTAAATAGCATGAAATGCTTGTTCCTCTGTTGTTTGTTTCAATTATTCGAATCTAGACTTCGATGACTCTCTTCAGCCAAATATAGTTGCATTCATCCTTTCACTGGTAGTAGAGGATGTTTTTGAAACACCTGTCCCGCTACGACGACGTTTCTCTTTTGTTGATTTTCTACCTAATAGCCGTTGGATTTATGCATTAGAATCATAACTGCTTTGAGGGTTTTCATCAACATTGAAGGGTATACCTGAGGTTGAATTTGCAACATTTATATTTGGATTGTTGCAAGAGTTTTCTATGCTATCAAGTCCTGGACTGCATGAGACAAAGATTGTTCCAACCCGACTTTGTCTACTTATACTTGTATTCCTTGCTGACATGTTCCAACCTGACGTCTACTTACATCCCTAGTCTCCTTCTCATCGGTAGATGAGTGTCATTTTGTGCAACGACGAAGCTCTTTCCAACAATGGAGAAATTTAAAATCCCGCTTGTGGTCTTTTTTGAAAACAACAGTACATGCTCCCCAAAGTAGAAAAGAACAATAATATCAAAAGCGAAATTTATGGTTGTTTTGATATTATTTTCTTTTTTGCGGTGGGGAGCATATATGGTTGTTTTCAAGAAAGACCACAAGCGGAATTTTAAATTTCTGTATTGTTTGGGAAGAGCTTCACCATTGCACAAAATGGCACTCATCTACCAATGAGAAGGAGGCCAGGGATGCAAGTAGACAATGTCATGTTAGAACAAGTCGAGCAAGGAATTCAAATATAAGTAGACAAGGTCGGGTTGGAACAATATTTGCCTTATGCAGTCCAGGACTTGATAGCATAGATGACTTTTGCAACAATCCAAATATAAATGTTGCAAATTTAACCTCGGGTACACCCTTCAATGTTGATGAAAACCCTCTAAACAGTTTCCATTCTAATGCACCTATCCAACAACCATTAGGCCGAATATCAGCAAAAAAGAAATGTCGTCGCAGCGGGGTATGTGTTTCAAAAACATCATCTCCTGACAGTGAAAGGCTCAAATGCAACTGTAGTCTGTATCTGCCTGAAGAGAGTCATCGGACTCCCGATTCGGATCATTAAAACAAACACCAGAGGAGCAAGCATTTCATGCTATAGAAAATGCAAAGCTTAACTTTGTACAAAAGAGTATAACCATTACAAAAGAGCTTGCGGAAGTTGAAAAAGAATTGTTGTCGCTTGATCCAAATCTTAGTGCAAACCAGGTATTAGCAAAAAAGATTGCAAGAATAAGGGAGTTGGAGGCTCTAGACAGAGAACACAAAGGCAATGAGAAAGTCTACTTTTGATTTACGTAAATAATTTCAATAGTGACCCTAAATTTGATTTGTCATCAATTATGTTTTATTGTTTTTTGTGACAGAGATTAGAGCACTTGAGTATCCCCCAGGTGGCATTGGAAGATGGAAGGAGGAGTTTGAATAGGGATACAATCCGCCTAAGTCCTCGTAACCTTCAGAACAGCTTCGAAGATGAGAATTGTATACAAGATAAAGTATGAGATGGTTATGTTTTTTTAAATAATGAGGTGGTTCAATTATCAGCAGATTCTATAATTGGTGTGGTAGGAATATTAGAGATAATTTGTTGACTTTAGTTGTATCTTTATTATCTATGTTGTACTGGACGCTAGGCGAGGCGACAGGCCACCCGCCTCGCCTAGGCGCGGCCGTCCAGGATCCGCTGTTTTGAATCAAAAAAATTTGCAATTATGCATACAACAAATATGTAGTATAATTAATAAGCAATAAGCATAAAAGTAATATAAGAAGTAACAAATATGAAATAACCAATATTCAACATCAAATAAGGATAGTAAGCATAATTGGGCAACCCTAGGCGGACCTTTTTTTTCCTGGGCGACCTAGGCGAACGCCTAGGCGAGCAAAACCTCACCCAGAAATTTTTTCGCAGATCGAGGCGAGACCTCTCCAACCTGCAAGCCTATGCTGCCTAGGCGCACCTAGGCGACGTCTGTGACTATAGTTTATTATAGCTTCATTGAATCTTACATGTTTGTTGTAGTTTGAAATTTTGCTGACTTTGTTATAGCTTCATTGATAATCTAATCTTGTAGCAAGAGGGTTCTGTGTTATGCATTATGCATTGTTATGAATCAGCCAAAGTCGTACTAGTTTTACTGGAGTATTGGTGTTTGTTGATCTATTTTGCTTTCATGTGACTCCATTATGCATTGTTATGAATCAACCAAAGACATACTAGCTTTGTTGGAGTATTGGTATTTGTTGATGCATTTGCTTCCATGTGACTCCATTGTACATTGTTATGAATCAGCTAAAGTCATACTAGTTTTGCTGGAGAATTGGTGTTTGTTGATCCATTTTGCTTTCATGTGACTCCATTATACATTGTTATGAATCAACCAAAGCCATTAGTTTTGCTGGAGTATTGGTGTTCGTTGATCCATTTTGCTTTCATGTAACTCCATTATGTATTGTTATGAATCAGCCAAAGTCATACTAGTTTAAGTTTTTTTTTTCCTTCTTCTTTAAATTTTGATCCACAATCCATCAAAACAAAATTTATTCTTGTTTTGTTGGAGTATTGGTGTTTGTTGATCCATTTTGTTGGAGTATTGGTGTTTGTTTGGAAGATGATGTAGATAGTATAGTGAGCAAGATAGCATGTACGCATGCATGTAGTTGATCTATTTGCTGGAGTATTGGTGTTTGTTTGGAAGTCAATTTTTGTTGAACTGAAAGTTTTATAAAATACTAGCCAGGCTTTGATTTCTTCTTTCTCAATTTGAATGTGTAGTACTTCACTGTAATAATATAAAATCAAATGGCAGACTTAGGTCTGAAGATGATGGTGTGCACTTTAGCTCTCTGAAGAAAAATCCTTGTTCTTCTTCTAACAATAGAGCGTGGGCTACTGAAATTCTTTAATTTTTCAGACGAATTTTTATGGACGGTAATTTGATAGTCACAATTCCTTTTTGGCTAAATAACATGCAAAGTTCAAAATTTATTCAAAGAAAGATACAATAGCTCAATATATCTGTAAGAACAAATCAAGACGACGAACAACTTGTTTTTCCTCCAAAATTTGTCTACAAATGTTCTATTAAGTCGTGTCTAAGTCAGCCGTTAACCAACCTATCCCCTACTTGTTGCATTTACGAATGAATAAAGCCTCTCAATACTTCTTCATCATGCTCAAGTAATTCTTGTGAAAGAATCTTACCGGGAATTGGTTGCCACGGTTCACTTCCAAATATGTCTCTCGTCTTCAATTATCATTTTGTGTAGTATGATGCAACACTTGATAATGTTATTGTAGTTTGATGCATCATCTTCGTACCAAAATCTTACCGGTCCTTGAGTGATCGCCTATCTTGCTTGCAACACCCCAAATACCCTCTCCACGTCTTTTCGTACCGTCTCTTATTTTTTACAAAATATTTCTCAATTTCAGTCCGAGGATGTTTGATTGTTTGGATCAATGTGGCATAGTGAGGGTAGATACAATCAATGAGATAGTACGGCACGTTGTACATACTACCATTTACTTCATATAGGGCGTATGGGATTTGACATTGAATGAACATGTCAAAGATGTGTGAGTGATCCAACACAGATATATCGTATGTTCCCGGTTGCCAAAGAACGCATGCCAAATCCAAAGATCCTGAGATGCGACAGCTTCAAGAATCAACATTGGCCTACTAATGTGTCCAACAAATTGATCGTGTCAAGCAGTGGGACAATTACACATTACTAATGCATACAATCTAAAGAACCGATCATTCCGGAAAAACCACGAGTCTTAGTTTTCTCTAATAGCCGAGTGATTAACCTTCGTTAGGAGCTCATAAGTATTCGGAGTAGATGTCACCAATAGCTTGACAAAATAGATGAATAGTTTATGTGACAGTCATATCCGCAATCATAAGAACATCATCCTCACGATATATTGGATTGTCGTAAGCAAAAATTCGTAAGGCAACCGCCAACTTTTGGATGGATAAGAATCCTGGATTACCAAAACAATCATATTTCAACTTAAAATTTGGTTGAGTTTTTCCTATGTCGGCATGAATCTAGTGGAACTAAATTCGCATTCGAAACCAACGTCAAAACATGTATAGTGTGAAAATAGCATTCACTGCGAAATACTTCTTGATAAGGTCGTGTGCTTTCGTACAATCACGATTTATGAATGTACGCGTATTGACTTGGGTTGCTCGATCTATTTTAATTCTTCCACAACCTGCTCTAGCATAAACATATCTTCAATTTCTTCTTGCTGTAGAGCCATATTTTTTTTCATGTATCACATTTCAAACGGCCAAACCGAATGATCTGCCATGAAAGAATCTGTTACACCAAAAAACAATTTAACTATAACATGAAGTGCAAAAATTCAAGTTGTGATTAGGGCCGGACGGCCCGGAACCCGACCCAGGCCCGTCCGAGCCCGCTGCCATTGAAGCCCGGCCCGGACCGGCCTTATTTTTTTTTAAATGGCAACGGTCGGCCCGCAAAGGATCGCTCAGGCTCGGCCCGGTCAGGCCCGCCCGAGCCCGACCCGCTTAGCCCAAGTGAACCGGATTTTGGTTTTTTTTTGAATTTATTTTTTACCGTTTAGGCCCCCCCCCCCCCCCATTTACCAAAATATCCCACTATTTGACCGTTTTATGACCGTTTTAGGGGATATTTTAGTCATTTTGTCAAAAATGACCAAAAAAAACTTTTACAACAACTCTATATTGAGGGTGGGAGGTAATTTGGCTTCAAAAAATTTCTATAAATAGGCCATAAATCATAATTTTCAAACACAAAGCATTCATTCCATCCCAAAAAAATTCAAGCTCACAAGAAAGTTTCAAGAAATTTTTTCAAGTAATTCCGGCGCTCTACAAACCATTAATTTGGCTTCTAATTGTTTTTTCTTTATTTTACATTTACAAAATAGTTTTCTTTCCTCCGTCTCTCTTTTTTGAGAAAAATAATTTTTCGTTTATTTTATTTTCGATATCCTTCCTCTTTCTAATTGTTTTTCTATTTTTATTTGTCTTTTTAAAATGGCCGAACAAGGTTCAAACCAACCTACTGACGCTGTCAGACATACTTATGAATATTATAATACTTTTTTTGAGAAAAATCTTATTCGTGAGGATTTAATTGCTTCACCTCCTGAAGTTGCTAGCACTATCCAAAATGCTATAAAGAGGAAGAAAAAAAAATCAAAGTATTGGAATTTTTTTTGTTATTCTTGATGAAACTAAACATGATGGCTCACTTGTTTTAGATCGGAAAGGAGAAGCAGTTCCGTACGCGACACAATGCAAGAAATGTTCCAATATATACAAATGAAAGAGGGGAGGTGGCACGGATACCATATCAAGACACCACGATACCTGCTATGGCCCGGGCTCAATTCCGGTGACCCAAACTCAGATAAGTTTTGGAGGTACCATGGGTTCTTCAATGAGTACGTTTTCCTATTCAGCTGCTCGTCATAAAACTGAATTGACTAAATATATTATTGCTGATGAACTTCCATTCACTTCGGGTGAAAGTGAATCTTTATTTGATTATGCCACAAATTCTTTAAATCCATGTTTTAGTAAAGTTACTAGAGGCGTTGCTAGAAAAAAGGCTAAGAGAATTTTTAATGAAATGAAAGTTGCTTTAAAAGAAAGTTTCTTATTTTTTACAAAATATTTCTCAATTTCAGTCCGAGGATGTTTGATTGTTTGGATCAATGTGGCATAGTAAGGGTAGATACAATCAATGAGATAGTTCGGCACATACATACTACCATTTACTTCATATAGGGTGTATGGGATTTGACATTGAATGAACATGTCAAAGATGTGTGAGTGATCCAACACAGATATATCGTATGTTCCCGGTTGCCAAAGAACGCATGCCAAATCCAAAGATCCTGAGATGCGACAGCTTCAAGAATCAACATTGGCCTACTAATGTGTCCAACAAATTGATCGTGTCAAGCAGTGGGACAATTACACCATTACTAATGCATACAATCTAAAGAACCGATCATTCCGGAAAAACCACGAGTCTTAGTTTTCTCTAATAGCCGAGTGATTAACCTTCGTTGGGAGCTCATAAGTATTCGAAGTAGATGTCACCAATAGCTTGACAAAATAGATGAATAGTTTATATGACAGTCATATCCGCAATCATAAGAACATCATCCTCACGATATATTGGATTGTCGTAAGCAAAAATTCGTAAGGCAACCGCCAACTTTTGGATGGATAAGAATCCTGGATTACCAAAACAATCATATTTCAACTTAAAATTTGGTTGAGTTTTTCCTATGTCGGCATGAATCCAGTGGAACTAAATTCGCATTCGGAACCAACGTCAAAACATGTGTGGTGTGAAAATAGCATTCACTGCGAAATGCTTCTTGATAAGGTCGTTGTGTGCTTTCGTACAATCACGATTTATGAATGTACGCGTATTGACTTGGGTTGCTCGATCTATTTTAATTCTTCCACAACCTGCTCTAGCATAAACATATCTTCAATTTCTTCTTGCTGTAGAGCCATATTTTTTTTCATGTATCACATTTCAAACGGCCAAACCGAATGATCTGCCATGAAAGAATCTGTTACACCAAAAAACAATTTAACTATAACATGAAGTGCAAAAATTCAAGTTGTGATTAGGGCCGAGCGGCCCGGAACCCGACCCAGGCCCGCCCGAGCCCGCTGCCATTGAAGCCCGGCCCGGACCGGCCTTATTTTTTTTTTAAAATGGCAACGGTCGGCCCGCAAAGGATCGCTCAGGCGCAGCCCGGTCAGGCCCGCCCGAGCCCGGCACGCTTGAGCCCGGCACGCTTAGCCCAAGTGAACCGGATTTTGTTTTTGTTTTTTTTGAATTTTTTTTTTACCGTTTAGGCCCCCCCCCCCCCCCCCCATTTACCAAAATGACCCACTATTTGACCGTTTTATGACCGTTTTAGGGGATATTTTAGTCATTTTGTCAAAAATGACCAAAAAAACTTTTACAACAACTCTATATTGAGCGTGGAGGGTAATTTGGCTTCAAAAAATTTCTATAAATAGGCCATAAATCATAATTTTCAAACACAAAGCATTCATTCCATCCCAAAAAAATTCAAGCTCCCAAGAAAGTTCCAAGAAATTTTTTCCAGCAATTCCGGCGCTCTACAAACCATTAATTTGGCTTCTAATTGTTTTTTCTTTATTTTACATTTACAAAATAGTTTTCTTTCCTCCATCTCTCTTTTTTGAGAAAAATAATTTTTCTTTTATTTTATTTTCGGTATCCTTCCTCTTTCTAATTGTTTTTTCTATTTTTATTTGTCTTTTTAAAATGGCCGGACAAGGTTCAAACCAACCTACTGACGCTGTCGGACATACTTATGAATATTATAATACTTTTTTTGAGAAAAATCTTATTCGTGAGGATTTAATTGCTTCACCTCCTGAAGTTGCTAGCACTATCCAGAATGCTATAAAGAGGAAGAAAAAAATCAAAGTATTGGAAATTTTTTGTTATTCTTGATGAAACTAAACATGATGGCTCACTTGTGTTTAGATCGGAAAGGAGAAGCAGTTCCGTACGCAGCACAATACAAGAAATGTTCCAATATATACAAATAAAAGAGGGGAGGTGGCACGGATACCATATCAAGACACCACGATACCTGCTATGGCCCGGGCTCAATTCCGGTGACCCAAACTCAGATAAGTTTTGGAGGTACCACGGGTTCTTCAATGAGTACGTTTTCCTATTCAGCTGCTCGTCATAAAACTGAATTGACTAAATATATTATTGCTGATGAACTTTCATTCACTTCGGGTGAAAGTGAATATTTATTTGATTATGCCACAAATTCTTTAAATCCATGTTTTAGTAAAGTTACTAGAGGTGTTGCTAGAAAAAAGGCTAAGAAAATTTTTAATGAAATGAAAGTTGCTTTAAAAGAAAGTTTTTCGCATGTTAGTAAAATAGCTATTACTTCTGATGTTTGGACAAGTAAGCAAAATTATGCTTATATTTGTATCACGGCACACTACATAGATTCACAATGGATGTTGCAAAAGCGCATCATCTGTCTAAAAACTTTGGAATTTTCACACACGAGCTCTGTAATTGCAAGCGCTATTTCAAAACACGTGCGTGATTTTGATATTCACCATAAAATATTATCTATATCTTTTGATAATGTTAGTAATAATAATTTTGCTATATCTTCATTGTCTTTACTATTTCAGCCCATTTTAGAAGGTAGTAATTCTGCTATGTCTTCATTGTCTTTACTATTTCAGTCCATTTTAGAAGGTAAATTATTGCATCTTAGGTGTGCTTGCCACATTATTAACTTAGTTGTAAAAGAATATCTCGAATTTTTTAGTACACATTTAGAGACTCTTAGACATTGTTTACACAGCTTGAACACGTCTCCAAGTAGGCAACAAGCTTTTAAAGCCACATGTACACATTTTAGTATTCGTTTTAGAATATTTGTTAAGGATGTACAACATAGATGGAATTCGACATATTTAATGTTGAAATCCGCAATTCCTTTAAGGATGCTATTACACATTTTTGCAATATGGATCACAATTTTGAATATGTGTAACTGAAGATGATTGGATAGTTGCTTCTTCTATTTGTGAATTTTTAGAAACTTTTTACAATGCTACATATACTCTTTCTGGTGTTTATTATCCCACTTCTTGTTTAGCTTTACGGGAACTTTGTAACATGTCTTACTTATTTTCTAAATATAGAAATGTTCCTAATTTTGAATATTTTCTAAAAATATTGGAAGCTAAATTCAATAAATATTATGGTGATGTACCTCTTTTATATTGTTTGGCTTCCATTTTTGATCCTACAATCAATTTAGGGGGGCGTAGAGGCTTTGTTAGATGACTATGCAGAAAACATGGATGTTGATGTTACTGACTTGAAAGTAGAACTGAAGGTAGTGTTGGAAAGGTTAGTAATGCTTTATGAAGACAAAGTTGTGTCGACCCGACCAACTCAAGTGGATACTAGTAGTAGCTCTGGCTTGATCGACTACGTCAGTCGTATACTAAAAAGGAAGAAACAAAAACAATCTTCCCAACCCACTCAAGAGTTGTCTTTATATCCAAATTCTTATGAAGAAGAAGATGAATCTTCAAATTACTTCACCATTTTAGAATGGTGGAAAAAAACACGACAAAAGATTTTCTATACTTTCTACCATAGCACGTGATCTACTAATGGTTCCGGTGGTCCCGGTATCCACGGTAGCATCGGAGTCTTGTTTTAGTGCAGGATCAAGAATTTTGAGCATAAAGAGGAGCCGGTTGAAGCCAGATATCTTGGAAGCTTGTGTATGTGTTCAAGATTGAATTTTAGCACATAAAAGAACCCAAAACAAAAGAGATGAAGATGCTGACATCAACGAGCTGGACTTTGAATCGCTTACAATGGGTGAAGCTTCTGGAACCGAGGAAGAAGAATGACTCAAAGGTATGAATTAGTAAACTTACAAAACAAAAGAAACAAAAAAAACGTAAAAACAAAAACAAAACAAAAATACAAAACAAAAGAAAGAAAAACTTACAAAAGAAAAGAAAAACTTAAAACAAAAAACAAACCAAAAAAAACCAAAAAAAACCTTAAAAAAAACTTAAAACAAAAACAAAACCACCAAAAAAACCCAAATTTAAAACAAAACAAAAAACTTAAAATAAAAATAAAACAAAAAAACATAAACTTGAAATAAATTTTTTTAACTCCGCCTGTGAAAAGCAAAGCTTGCACTGCCGGTCCCAAGTCCGGATAAAGGAGGATGGAAAAATAAAACAAAAAAATTTAAAACAAAACAAAAAAATTTAAAACATAAAATTAAAAGTTAGAAACAAACAAAGAACCTAAAAAATAACAAAATAACAAAATAAACTTAAAAGAAAAGAAAACAAAACAAAAGAACATAAAATTTAAAACAAAAACAAAACAAAAATTAATCAAATAAAATAACAAAACCAAAAAAAGAATTGACAAAACAAAAAAAAACCAAAAATAAAGAAATAGGTGGACCGGCCCAGCCCGCCTGAGCCACCCCGAGCCCGCAGCCCAGTCCAGCCCTACCCAAGCCGGGTCATTGGGCCGGGCTGGGCTCTACAATTCCAAACCGGGTTGGGCTCTACAAGTCCAAACCGGGCCAGGCCCGACCCGCTACTCCCTCCGGTCCGGTCCGGTCCAGTTGGGGCTGGACCAAGCTCGGTCCAGCCCGGTTTTCTGGGCCGCGGTCCGGCCCGGCCCTAATCACGCCTTGAGCAAAAAGTATGCACTACGTAAAGAGGGAAAAGAGGGAGGAAAAAGAACGAACAGGGAAGGAAAAATAAATAAGGAAAAGAGGAGCTTAATTTGGAGTGAATTTTGTGTGTTATTTGAAGTGTGTCATTGTGTGCCAATATAAAGGGGTCACTCCAAAAGTAGCAATTTACACCATTTAAAAAAAAAATGAAGTATGGTGTGGAGTGTCCCCACTATGGATGCTCTTAGATCTAGGGATGTTGTATGGATTACAAGAAACATACTAGTATTAAAACAAGGAAGAATAAACACAAAAGAACATCATGAATAATGGCAATCCAGTAACTAAAAATAAATAAAGAAAGGTGGTTTGCACTTGTATTGAAGGATAAGAAGTTGGAAGCAAACATAAAAGGTTGAAGTTGAATAAGGGTCTAATAGATTGATAGAAACAGCAACAAAACCATTGAGAAAAAAAAAAGCTGTTAAGCTTCAAAAATAATGGTAATCCAGTAACTAAAACAAGGAAGAATGCACACAAAAGCACATCAGGAAATAATGGTAATTGTATTGTGGAATAATGGATTGATTTTATTGATATTGAGAGACACATATATATAGAAGAGGCTAGCTCCTTCTTCTATTGTTCTAAGCAATGTGGGACTAAAGCCCACTAACTAATAATTCTAATATAACACTTAACACCCTCCTTCAAGCTGGAGCATAGATATCAATCATACCCAGCTTGTTACATAGATATTGAACTCGAGGACCCAAAAGAAGCTTTGTGAAGATACCAGCAATCTGGTCGCCGGTTCTCACATGTTGAAATTTTATCACTCCCTTTGTATACTTGTCACGAACAAAGTGGATATCAATTTCAATATGCTTCGTTCTTTCATTAAATACAGGGTTGATGGCAATATGGATAGCAGATTGGTTGTCACATCACAGACCTGTCGCTTGAGATCCTGCGTCTTCTTCCAGTTCTTGTAAAAGATGTTTCATATATAATAACTCTAATATTCCATGAGCAATGACTCAATATTCTGCTTCTGAGCTTGAGCGTGCTATCACACTTTGTTTCTTGCTCTTCCATGACACTAGATTCCCGCCAATAAATACTGAGTAGCTAGATGTAGATCGTCTATCTGTCAGGTTTGCTCCCCAGTCAGTATCAGTAAAACACTCAATACGAGTGTCCATGATTCTCCATTCGAATTATTTTTCCTGAATTCTTGACTAGATAACACAGGATTCTGAGAACTGCTTGCCAGTGTGGAACTCTTAGAGAAGCCATAAATCTACTTGTTATACTCACTGCGAAAGAAATGTCCCGACGAGTCATGACCGCCAAGTAGTTGAGTTTTTCAACTACTCGACGATACTGATTTGGATTGGTCATCAGGACCCCTTCATCTAGAAGTAACTTTGCCCCTGGATCCATAGGTGAGGTTGCTCCCTTGGCTTGCATCATGCCTGCATCATTTAGTATGTCCAGCACATACTTTCTCTGAGACATTACAATGTCCCGTTTACTTCGTGTGACCTCAATGTCCAAGAAATAGTTCAAGGATCTCATATTCTTGGTTTGAAATTGTTCTTCCAGAAACTTTTTGAGGCCTACAATACCCTGGTTGTCGTCTCTCGTGATTACAATATCATCAACATAGACACCAAGTAGTATCCTTCCAGCAGATGTGTGTCGATAGAATATCGAATGGTCCTTCTTTGATTGACATATGCCAAACTGAGTAACAACATGTGTAAATCGACCAAACCACGCACGAGGTGATTGCTTTAGACCATAGACGGCCTTTCGTAAATGACACACTTTACCCTGCCTTGCAACAAATTCGGGAGCATATACATCTTCATCAAGATTCCCGTGAAGAAAAGCATTCTTGATATCCAGTTGAAGTAACGGCCAGTCATAGCGAATAGCTAAGGCCATTAGGACACGAACAGATGTCATTTTGGCAACATGAGAGAAGGTCTCTAAGTAATCCTCACCATATGTCTGAGAATATTCTTTTGCTACTAGACGCGCCTTTAGTCGATTAAGAGTGACATCCGATTTCACCTTGATCGTGAACACCCATTTGCAACCTACTGTCTGTTTACCATTAGGTAAGTCGACTAAGTCCCAAGTATGATTCTTCCGGAGAGCTTTCATCTCCTTATTCATAGCAGTACGCCAACCGGGATATTTGAGACCCGTCTCAACATTTTTGGGAATCTGAATCTCATCAATAGTAGCCACCAGAGACTGAGTGTAACTTATAAGTCCTTTATAGCTGTCAATATATAAGGGATGATCACGACATGCACGACGAGGACGAACTGTCGGTGGAGAAGGGAGGTCTGCTGGTGGAATAGGTGGAGTTGTTGGTAGAGTAGGCGGTGGCGAATCAATAGAGCCAGAGGAGGATGACTTTGTAGGCACCAGTGGCGATGTTTGTGCTGGTGACGTCGACGCTGACTGAATCGACGTATGTGGACCATCAGACCGGTTGACTTGCTCGGTAAGGGAGGGTATTCGTAAGGGGGGCTATTGTGATTGATCAGGAAATATCAAAAAATCATCTTCGGGATAAACTTGGGGAACCGGACACGTTGATTGTGGGAGTGGAAGAATTCGGTTTCGACAAAAGTAACATCTCGAGTGAAAAAAATATCTTCAAGATACGTGAAAAACACTGATACCCTTTCTGATCTTTAGGATATCCAAGAAAAATACATTGTATTGTCTTAGGATCTAATTTTGAAAGAGTCGGTTGGGTATCTCGAACATAGCATAAGCAACCAAAGATTCTGAAAGGCAGAGGAAATGGCTCTCGTCCGGAAAATAGTCTAGAAAATGGAGTACTATCATTGAAAACTGATGATGGCATGCGGTTAATAAGGTAACAAACGGTAAGAACCGCATCCAACCAAAAACTCTTGGGAGTACGTATTTGAAACATAAGAGCACGTGTTGTTTCCAAGAGGTGACGATTCTTGCGCTCGGTCACACCATTCTATTGTGGTGTGTACGCACAAAAAGTTTGGTGGATGATACCAATGCGGGCCAGATGACTATCGAGCTCACGAGATAAATACTCACGACCATTGTCACTCCGAAAAATTTTAATTGGAACACCAAATTGTGTTTTTATTTCGACATAAAAATTGTACCAAATGTTAAATAATTTGGAACGATTTTTTATCAAATAAACAAAAGTGACATATGAGTAATCATCAACAAATATAACAAAGTACTTAAAACCTTTTATTGATTCAACTGGACAAGGTCTCCATACATTAGAATGCACCAACTCGAAAGGAGCAGATGCAATTTTATTTTGACTCACCGAATACGAAATCCGGTGATGCTTAGCCAAACTATATGACTCACAATGAAACGAAGCAGAGATATCTAAAGAATGGTACATTTTCTGGAAAACTTGGGTTGATGGATGGCCTAACTGACAAGTAACTAAAAAGAATCGAGTTTCACGCCGGTACAGACCACCGAAGAAGGTGTCGCAAACAGGTACAAGCCTCCAGCCACATGTCCCTTACCGATAGTCTTTCCAGTTTTTAGGTCCTGAAAAATACAACTATCAGGAAAAAAATGTTACTGAACAATGCAGTTCACGAGTAATTTGACTAATTGAGATTAAACTGAACGGGTTCCCGGGGGTAAGTAATACAGAATTGAGTGACAGACCAGAAGAAAGACTGGCACTTCCACGTCCTCGGACTGTAAGGGAACCTCCATTGGCAACAGTAATGATAGAAACACGACGGACAATGACATAATCATATATCATACCTGCGTCACTAGTCATGTGAGAAGACGCACCAGAGTCAATTATCCACTGCTTGGGGTTTTACTATGCACGCTGCTGAGTATCCGGCTGTGAAACCAGAAGTAGAAGCTTCATCACGACATTGAGCATGAAAATCGAGGAACTCTGTATATGAATCCGAAGTCATCTGAATAGATCAGACACCATCATCAGGAGCATCAGTTGTGATATTAGCAGCAGGTGATTTAATGCACTGCCAGTAGAAATAGCCAAGTTGACCACAATTAAAGCATGTGCGCGGTCTTCCTCCATCACGACCACCATTTCCACGTCCTCCATCGCGACCAGCATCTCGACCACCACGGCGGCCATCACGATCACCACGAAATCCCGTATGAGCAGCACCAAGAGTAGAGCGATCGGTAGGAGTATCACTCAGAGTGGTCTTAACAACTTTTGCGGTTTGAAGGACACGATAGTGTGCTTCCAACAGGGACGGAACGTCAGATCCAGCAATTATCTGAGAGCGAACAGAGTCCGCAACAGGACGGAGAGAGGCAAGATAAGCCATGACATGTAGCTGCTCCCGTTGAGCTCTTGCTTCATTAATATCCGTCGTAAGAGGTAAGACGCGGTCGAATTCATCAGTCATAGCCTTAAAGGCTCGAAAATGGTCCTTATGTGATTTGTCCCCCTGATTGGCTCGGTATACACCAACGACCAAGTCGTAGATACGAGACAAATCGCATTTTCCATCGAACGCCACCGACATGACCTCCCATAATTCTTTTACGGAGTCCGTATTTTGAACCATGTCTTCCACCGATGATTCCATTGAATTCATCAACTGTGTAAACAATCAACTATCATCTGTCTCTCATTGCTCAAATATGGGATCATTCTCAGCTGGAAGGTTGTCAGTCAGATGTTTGGACAACTACATTCCATGAAACGTCTTTTTGACCTTCTTTCTCCATGTCGAGTAGCCTTCTCGTCCTTTCAATCGTCGATCGACTAGTCGAATTGAGAAAATCGTCGTGCTAGTGCCTATTGGTCCCGCAATTGCGTTGCCGACACTAGTGTCTGTAGCACTGCTATTCGTCGTATTGTCTGTCATCCTTCAGGATTTTCTGCTTCGACTGTCGATTAGAATTTTCCAATTGGATAATCGCATTAACTCTGCCAATGCGCTAGAAATGTAGCCAGAACCGACACTCGCATAAGAAGCAGAGAATGTGGATCACACAAGTCAGAACATAGAGATAACCCAAGTTAACCTCTGTAAGATCCTGATATGAGGATCAAGGAAAGAAACAAAGATTCATGCAAAACAACCATATGTTTGCTCTTTGTTAAATTCTTGAATTTATCCTTGAGAGTCAGAGGTTCCAGCAAACAAACCAAATATTTACCCTTTGAAAATCCCAAGTAAATTGAGAGTCCGAGTTTCCAAGCAAACAACCAAAATGTTTTACCTTCGAAGAATCCCAACAATTTTTTTTAGAAACTAGGTTAGGGTTTGGAGTGGTTGGGCGGCGGCAGGTGCAAAGGGTTAGGATTTTGTACTCGATCCATGGAGAGGGGGGTGCCGGGAAGGAGGGGGGCTGACAGTAGGGGGGAGGGGGGAGGAACTGGCGGGACCCGGCAATGTGGGACCAAATGGTAGGGGGGCGATTGCAGCAGCAGGGGGGCGACGGCAGCAGGGTGGGCGGCGGTAGCAGCAGGGGGGGCGGCAGCAGCAGAGGGGGCGGCAGCAGCAGGGGGTGGGCGGGGGGTGGGGGGGGGGGCAACTGCGGATTTTGGGGGGGGGCAACTGCGGATTTTTTTTTTTTTTTTTTTTTGGGGGGGGGGGGGGGGGGGGTCGGCAGGTGGGTGGAGGATTGGGGACAGGGTTAGGTTTGTTTTTTTTTTCCTTGGGGAGGTGGATGGGTTATGGCTATGATAGCATGTAGAGTGGAATAATAGATTGATTTTATTGACATTGAGAGACACATATATATAGAAAGGCTAAAGCCCACTGACTAATATTTCTAATATAACACTTAACAGTGATCCAGTAACTAAAAATAAATAAGAGAAATTTTGAGTGGCACCCCACTTTATTTTACCATATTTAAGGTGCACCCCACAAGTTTACACAAATGTAAGTTACCCCCCACTTTTGACGGATTTCGTCATTCTTTAACGGTCAACTCCTTTGACCCATTTTTATTGACGAAAATGCCCTCTTCTCTACCCGAGCCCCCTCTCCATGACATCCCCGCTGCACGCGTGCCTCCGCCGGCTGCCGCCCACGCCCCGGCCCACCCCCCCCCCCCCCACCACCACCACGCTGGCCGGCTGAACCACCCACTCCCCGCCCCCCCCCCCACCCCCACCCCCCCCCGCCAACCACCACCACCACCACGCTGGTCGTCTGAACCCCAGAGAAGGGGGTCACCGTCCATAGAACTGGACGTCACCTCCAGCCTCCAAAGCCAGAACCAACCTCAGAGCAAACCGAGGAGATCTCCACCAGAGAGATGGAAGACGAAGAATCTCACCGAGAAAGCTGCAAAAGCCCGCCGGAGAAGACAGAAGACAAACCGAGGCAGCCACTAACAGACCACTCTCAGGTGGGAAGAGACCTCCAGAACTTCTACAACATTGGCCACCAACAAATGCAGTAGTTTTGGAGCTCAATTTGTTAGAAAATCACATACTTGTTTTTTGCTATTTGGTTAAGATGATGGTTGAAGTTTTTCTATTGCTGAGAAACTAAAAAGAGTTTGCAAAGGGTGATCTTTCTTCTGTAAGAATCTACATTTTCTGAAAAAATAGAAAGGTATAAATCTGAAAATAAAATTCTTACATTTAAGGGGGAAGAGAAAAGAATAAAGAGGAATGAGCAAGGGCATTTTGGTCTAAAAAAAATTTTTTTGACGGTTACCGTCCAAAGTGGGGGGTAACTTACATTTGTGTAAACTTGTGGGGTGCACCTTAAATATGGTAAAATAAAGTGGGGTGCCACTCAAAATTTCTCAATAAATAAAGAAAGGTGGTTTGCACTTGTACTGAAGGATCAGAAGTTGGAAGCAAACATAAAAGGTTGAAGTTGAATAAGGGTCTAATAGGTTGATAGAAACAGCAACAAAATCATTGAGAAAAAAAATGAGCTGTTAAGGCTTCAAAAAATAGTTCTGAACGATTTTAGTTAGGTTTAGCAGTGAAGCTATGAAGGTTATAAAAGGACTTAAGGACATTGTCTCACGTAAGTGCCTGGGGAGAGCATCGGGCTTATATGTCAGGCAATGTAATCCACAATGCAAGAGAGTAGCCTGAGGGCCTAGGTTGCTATTAGGCAGGTACCTTGGCACTTTTCAGCCGTCTACATCAAAGACTGATGCCTACTGACTTTAAGCTCTGTTCTATGTTATGTCTCACAAATGGTATGATTCTTAATCCTTTCATTTGTCTCCAACATTACAGCCATAGATCTCATTTAGCTATACATATGAATTAATAACCCAATAAAGTTAGTTACAACCCAATAAATTTCTGACTAAGAGCCTGTGGCCTAGGCTTTTCCCCCAGACAATCACAGGATCCTCCGCGTAGGACAGCTTAGGCAAGGTGACAACCTTGAAAATCACATGTCACACTAACTATTGGGTCTGGATCATGCTTGGACATCATGACAACAAGCTAGAAAAAGCTGAAGAAGTACACTATTCTGGAAACAAGGAAACCAACAAATTAACAGAATGACAGGGACTTCCAATCTCGTCCTATCCATTCATAAAGCTGTGTTAAATTCTCAGCATAAGATGCATTATCTCTTTACCTGGAAGCCCAAGTCCGGATACATGGCGCAGTTTTTCCTTTGGTAAGATATCCTGCAAGTATTTCGTGCATTAGAGGAGATCAATAAAGCTTATAGACAGAATAACAGTAACGCTCTGAAAATTTTGATTCTTGATCATCTAAAGGAAGTTAGCAACAGGACATGGGAACATGGAAAACAATTGTTAGGATGTGTTCCAGACTTAGGTGTGCCCACTGGATGCAGAAATATCATGATCTTTGGTGAGTATATATTACCATGACTTATTAGTAAATATGGTCATACTACCCTATGGCATGAGCATCAGATTAAAATGTCAAAATGAATATTATCAAAATGTTCAAAAACTTGAACATAAAAGAAATATTCATGACAGACAAAAGTGATTCAAGAAGCACTTTAGCTTCAACAAACAGTAAGTTTCAACTTCATCAATAGTATCTACTCTCAATTACAGGCACCAGCTTTAGCATCTATCTTCCATTTCTTTCTAACATGTTTAGAGCCTAGTTAATACAAGGGTTATTTACACTAACTACCCCTAAGTTTTGGGTTTATAACACGGGTACCCCTACTTTTAAACTAATTACACTGACCACCCCCATGTTTTATGTTTATTACACGGGGTACCCTACTTTAAGAAAAAAATAAAAAGTTATAACACTACCTACCCCCATTTTTTATTTTATTTTTCTAAAGGGAGGAGAGATCAGTGTAATTAGTTTAAAAGTAGGGATACCATGTGTTATAAACCCAAAACTTAGGGGTAGTTAGTGTAAATAATCCTTAATACAATCAATACCATATTAAGTGCTTGTAGCATGCTTGGTCCAGTACTCATTAATGAGATTAACAGGATTACACGACTGATTAATCACAATTGTGCAGTCACTTGGGAATTAGTTAATCAGCTACCCAAATTGGATCAACCAGAAAACTCGTAGCCAACTTATCCAATTTGTAGAACACCGAATGCAATCACATTACGGCTGGGTTTGGGATTGCTTATTTCATCCGCTTCTGTTTTTTTTTCCGAAAAGCAGGAGCAGAAGCTGTTGGTAACAGCTACTTATTTTTTCTTTTTGATAAATAGTTCATTTTTGTAGTAACTTTTGAAAGAAGGGAGACTGCTTTCGAAAACTGCTTCTGCTTTTTGAAAAGCAGCAGCAATGTACATTAAGGACAGGTTAGGAACAAATAGCTAGCAGCTAGACGGCCATCACCAATAGATATGATACGGATGTTTAATTACTTGTTAGAAACTATATTTCCATGTTATTACTGGAAAACAGTGCTTCCCTTCAAGATGCTGTCTGGGAATTAATCACTACTTCGTCCATCATGTATGGAAATAATTGTTACTCAAAAAAATATTAAAAAAATATGCCCGGTAAGTGGGAGCAAGAAAAATGCTTCAAAATCATGACATGCAAGTTATGGTAAGTTTGTGATTTTATCAACATGCTTTTCACATAAGGATCACAGATGTAAACATAAGCCAGTAAGCTTCTCTTGATCTTTTTTTCTCTCCTCTTTTCTGATGTATGTAAGCATGCTATATTTGGGACATAAAGAACATATGTTAGCAGCCTTAGGTGTAGCTTCCTTTTTCGGGGATAAGTAGATAAAGCATGTACATCTTGCCCACATTATCTATATATTTCAAGATCCTGAAGTTATTGGCGATGAATTGTCTTCTTTTTTGGAGAAATATGATGACTTCACTTGACAATGTCTCATGGGAATGGCACCATTGCAAATGCTTCCTAGTTTCATGCACCACTTGCACCCTATACAATACACGGAGATATTGTAGTTTCATAGACAATTTGCAAAGTGTCATAGATTAATTTTCTTACCGTAACTGCATTCAGCAAAGTTGAACGTTCTTCCATACTCTCTCCAAACCCAAAACCTCCAATCCAGAAACCTGGATCAAGGATTAAATTGAAGAAAATGGTAAAATGAACACTAGAAGGGAAAGAAAAACAAAAACACATAATTTAACATAAAAGTAAAACTGATAGCATAAGAGATTTAACAAATGGTACCAGCAAAGTCTTCTCAGAGCATTGCCCCATCAGTATGAAGTAATATTTCACAACACCACTTGATTATAGTAATGTTTACTTCAAGGTTTGGAATATCGAAATCGGTTTCAGACCTTTCCTATGAGCCCTTCCTATGAGTATCTGTATCGTCGGGATAAGCAGTTCCGGCTGTTTTGGATCGGAGTATCGGGTACTTCGTTTCGGAAAAGTCAAAATGATCAGACTATGTTGTTATCTTGTGATATACATATGGTTGTCGTATCGTGTATCGTATCATATCGTGTATCGCAAGATAAATAATCTCATTTACAAATATATTGCAAACATTAATATACCATATAAGGATAAATTGAACACATTAAGCAACAATAAAAAGTATCATTAAGCATGTAAGTGACAATTATTATAAAGTTGACGACTAAAGGTGTAACTAAACATAAGTTCGACAACCATCATAAGTTTTTAACATCCATAAATTTATCCACTCAACACCATAAAGTCCATAATAGAAATAATGGTCAATGAAATACCCAAACAAAAGAAAATTTACAAAACAAAGGAGAAGAAAATTTCAATAAATGGACAAAGAAAATAGAAAATGTAAAAAATTGAAATAAAACAAAATATGTATTGTATCGGTGTATCATATTGGACGAATTGTATCGTATCGGATGATACAAAAACGTATCAATCGAGTTTTTGTCTCATCTGATGCACCTATACAACCCCTATTGGAAATCTTTTGTATACATATCGTGTAACAAAATAGATCAGAAATATTTTACAAAGCTAGAAAAATATTTGATACATCTAGACAATTTAATATATTATATATTGGTTCTCGTTAGTTGTAAAGGGAATAACATTCCACTTGCAATAGATTGTTTATTTACTTGCCTTTGGATATAGTGCAATAACAATAAATAGTTTTGAATGGAATTATATTAAAATTTAATATGGATTAATCTTGTGAATTTATAGATATAAAACTTCAACAAATGGTAATGGTTATTGAATTTAATAGAATTTAGTAGAATATTTGACTTGTTTATTATTGATGTGGAGCTACACTTATACAGGAGAGGCTAACCCCTCTCCCTATTATTCTCCCGATGTGGGACTAAAAGCTCATTAATACTCTCAACACTCTCCCTCAAGATGGGCGATAGATATCAATCATCCCCATCTTGTTACATAGTTTAGCAAGACTTAATGAATTAAGCCCCTTAGTAAGATAATCTACAATTTGGTCTTCTGAGCAAACATGATCGAGCTTTAGTATTCCTTTCTCCAGCTTTTCCTTGATGAAAAATCGGTCGATCTCGATGTGCTTCGTTCTGTCATGCTGAAGTGGATTGTTAGCTATACTCAGTGTTGCTTGGCTATCACTCAGAAGACGCAATGGTGTTCCTTGGTCCAGCTTCAACTCTATCAGCAATGCTTTTACCTACAATAATTCTGATACTCCCAGAGCCATAGCTCTATATTCTGCTTCAGCGGTTGATCGAGCTACCACAGACTGTTTCTTGCTTCTCCATGAGACTAGGTTACCCCCCACAAATACACAATACCATGAGGTAGACTTTCTGTCATCCATGCAACTTGTCCAATCTGTATCACAGTATCCCTCAACACTAAGGTGTCCATTGTTCTTGAACCATATCCCTCTTCCAGGAGTCCCCTTTAGATATCTCAAAATATGAAAAACTGTATCCATGTGGCCCTTCCTTGGATCGTGCATGTAACGACTCACTACACTCATAGCAAATGAGATATCAGGGCGAGTGTGACCCAGATAAATCAATCTGCCTACAAGTCTCTGATATCTTTCACGATCAACCAGCTCTCCTGCCTCTGCCTCCAATTTATCTTTCTGGTCAATCGGAGTGACTGCCGGACGAGATCCCAGCATACCAATTTCTGTGAGCAAGTCTAGTACATACTTCCTCTGAGAGAGGACGATTCTATCTTTTTCTCGAGCTACCTCGATCCCAAGAAAATATCTCATCATTCCCAAGTCCTTTACTTCAAATTCTTTGGCAAATTTCT
Organism: Iris pallida; assembly: GCA_029216955.1. Classification (NCBI taxonomy): domain Eukaryota; kingdom Viridiplantae; phylum Streptophyta; class Magnoliopsida; order Asparagales; family Iridaceae; genus Iris; species Iris pallida. Next base: position 23,003,584 of record JANAVB010008599.1, read on the forward strand.
TCTTCAGCTGGGTAATCTCCTCTTCCTCATCACCTGTGATCACTATATCATCCACGTATACCGCAAATATGGTAACGTGGCCTCTCGCATGTCGGAAGAAGACTGTGTGATCTGTATTAGTCTGGCTGTACCCCATGTCCGTGACAGCTTTTCTGAATCTTTCAAACCATGTCCGAGGAGATTGCTTGAGTCCATACAGTGATTTTTTCAGCTTGTACACTTTTCCTGCTGACTGTCTCGTACAAAATCCAGGGGGAGTCTCCATGTATACTTCCTCATGTAGATCTCCATGAAGAAAGGCATTCTTCACATCTAATTGATAAAGTTGCCACCCATGGTTGGCTGCAAGAGAGACCAGGGTTCTTACAGTGCTCATCTTCGCTATAGGAGCAAACGTCTCATCATAGTCGATGTCATAGGACTGAGTGAATCCTTTTGCAACCAATCTTGCCTTGTATCACTCCACCTTTCCTTCTGGCATCTCCTTCACCGTGAAGATCCATTTGCAGCCGACTGCCCTTTTTCCTTCAGGTAATAGAACAAGTTCCTATGTCCTATTTTTTTCCAGTGCCCCAAGTTCCTCCAACATTGCAGCTTTCCACCTTGGATCTTCCTTCGCTTCATGCCAACACTTAGGCAAAGAGGTGGTGTCTAACAATGCAATGAATGCTCCATAAGTAGGGGATAGATTAGAGTCTGATAGAAAATGAGCAATATCATGTTCATAACCATAACGAATAGAAGATTTTTTTTGTATTACTACGAAAAGATCTTCTTAAGGGAATATGAGATAGTGGAGGAGAGATCATACCATCCGAATCAGAGGGATCCGCATCCGAATCAGAGGAATCCGGTGCGGATGGCGCATCTTCAGGAGTTAGGACAGGGTTAAGCGAGGGACATGGCACAATTAGCACAGTAGGGGCAATAGGCACAGTAGTGGACTGTTGATTCCTTCTTCTGTAGATTTGGAGCTCTGCAGTTCGTTCCTCCCCGTATTCTGTAGTCTTCTCCTGCACTGGAGCATCACTTCCTTCCTCCTGATTGTATGCATCATCATCACTTTCCTCACTCTCGCTATCTTTTCCTGCTTTTCTTGGACTAATTTCCATCATTGGACATGGAACTGACCCAACAACCACGCTTGGGACTATCTCCCCCTCACTCCTAACACCTCCTGTGTTAGGAGTGTCACCAAATGCGGAGCCTTCACCTGAACCATTGTGATAGTATGGTCACATCTCTTTGAATGTAACATCCATGCTCACAAAGAGTCTTTGCTCCACTGGACTCCAGCAAGAATATCCCTTCTGAGTCCCTAAGTAGCCAACGAAGACACACTTCACTGCCCGAGGGTCCAATTTCCCTACTACAAGTCTATTATCCTTCACAAAGCATACACAACCAAATACTTTTGGGGGAACAATGTACTTGTTCTCACCTGTAAGCATCTCAAACAGTGTCTTCCATCCTAACATCTGAGAGGGCATCATGTTGATAAGGTATGCAGCAGTCAACACGGCATGTCCCCACAAGTATTTCGGAACATTCATAGCAAACATCATCGACCTTGCCACTTCCAACAGGTGCCTGTTTTTCCGTTCCGTCACGCCATTTTGTGCTGGTGTATAGGCACATGAAGTCTGATGATGTATCTCATTGGCTGATAAGTACTCCTCAATGGCTTTGTTGGTATATTATGTCCCATTGTCAGACCTCAAAATCTTCACTTTGGCACCGTACTGTGTTGAAACCCTGCGATGGAAGTCTTGAAAGCATGCAAAGACATCACTCTTACTCTTCATTAGGTATACCCAGGTGACACAAGTATGGCAGTCAATAAATGTGACAAACCACTTAAAACCATTAACAGCAGTTGTAGGACAAGGTCCCCACACATCAGAGTGTATCATATCAAAAGCAGCTAAACTTCTATTTCCAGAACTCACATAAGAGCTTCTGGTGTGTTTTTCAAGTTCATAAGCATCACAAACCAACTTTTGCTTATTAGCTTTTTGATACATAGATGGAAACATTCGACTAAGTAGACTAAATGAAGAGTGTTTGATGTGCTGATGTTGGAGTAATAATTTTTCTTCTACGATACTTCGCGGCTCCTCCGGTTATACTTCATCTACCAGTGCTGCCAGTACTGTATCCAGCCCACCCATGTCCAAGTACCATAGCCCTTTATGTCAAGTGCCAGTCCCCAACTGTCTTTCCGTTCCTTTCTCCTGAAAAATAACCTTCGGAATGTCAAAGAAAACAACACAATTAAGTTGAAGAACAATGGCACTTATGGACAATAGATTAACAGGAAAGGATGGAACATGCAAGACATCAGTAAGACACATCGAAGGGGTGCATTCAATTGTCCCTTTACCCACAATAGGTCTAGCAGTACCATAAGTAGTCTAAATGCTTTCGAGTGTCATCAGGTGAGTGTAATCTTGGAATCACAGGCACCCGTAACATGGCAGGATATCCCAGAGTCAATTATCCAATTTATACTTCCTGGTTTGTGGGTAGATGCAAGGACATGAGCAGATATACTTGTGCTTGTACTGGCATAGTATGTGATGTTACCTCCGAAGGTGGTTGGAGTCGACGTCCCAGCAATGTTGGCGTGACTATCGCTGGTTCCAAGCTTCATGTTCCTCCATATTTTCAGTATCTCCCTCTCACTAGGGGTCACATCGGATGACTGATTTTTACCTTCCCTTTTGCCAAGTTTGTCTTGTGCCCTCCAGAATAATGTCATCTGCCACCGACATAGCCTCCTCTGCCACCTCGACGTCCTCCACGGTCGCATCCACGATCGCTGGACTGGCCTCTCATAGGCTTCGTACAGAATCTGATGAAGTGTCCTGAGTCTCCACAGTTGTAGCACCCTCCCCCTCCTGAAGAGTTTGGGTTAAAAACTGCTAGAGCTGATTTATCTTCCGGAGTGTTAGTGGTGCTGGGCATCAGCTTCAACCGTGCTTCTTCTTGTGCCATAGCAGCAATGGCCTCCTCTAGTGATGGCAGTTCGGGTTGTGCGAGTAGCACATTCCTCCTTTGCTCGAATGCTGGGTTGAGCCCCTTCAGGAACTTCATCATCCTTTGTCGCGAGATACTCCATGAACTTCTGGTAATGCTTCGCAAATGTTGGTTCCACTTGCTCATCTTCCACACCAATGGGATCATAGTGGTCGGGATCTGACCAATACTTCTTCAGTACAGCCGCATACTCGGAGATGATGTGATCTTCTTGGACCACCTTATCAAGTTCATCCTGCAGTTGGAAGACTTTCATAGGGTTGTCCGTCCCCGAGTACATGTCCTTCAGCGTCATCCAAATATCACCGGCTCCCTTCATTGCCTCCACGTTGTCCGACACTTGATCGGTCAAGGAGGTTGTCAACCATCATGCTACAACATTGTTGACGATCTCCCACACAGCAAACTCCCGTGAGGAGTGATCTTCAGGTGCCTTGGTTTGGCCATTCACATAGCCCACTAAGCCTATTGTCTTCAGAGTCCACATCGCCCGACACGACCACTTCAAATAATTGGAAGTACCCTCCAACTTTACTTCCAGTTTCTCCAACTTCGCCATTTTATATGGTGAAGGATCCACATCTGTGTATGCAGGACGAAAACTAGTATCGGTCAACCTCCTGGAGAAGAGATCGTCCACCAAAGCCTTCATCTCTTTAGCCGTCAGCTTGTCGTAGATCGTCTCCATCATCTTCGTCTTCTCCTCTTCCATAAACAAGATAGATCGAGACCGTCTGCACCTTTGGTCACCGTCCTCTCCACGTCTATTGTTCCTTCTTTAGCGGTAGCGGCGTCTCTGAGAGCCGCTCCCCATGTCCCATGCCGGATTGCGACTGGAGGTCGCATGGCCGGACGAGAAGGAGGAGAAGAGCCGGTGGGGGGTGGAGGCCGATGTGAAAGGAGAGGGGGTGGGGCGACGGTGGGGGGGCGGCGGTGCTAGAGGCGAAGGAGGGGAGGCGGGCGGAGGCCGGACGGTGCTGAGGGGGGAGGGAAGGCGGGACGGTGGGGGCGGAGAAGGTGGGAAGGGGTTGAGGGGTGGCGGCTAGGGTTTTGTGGGGTAGGATTAGGGTTTTGTGGAGTAGGGTTAGGGTTTTGTGGAGAGGGATGACGGCTAGGGTTTGGTGGAGAGAGAGGTGGTGGCTCTGATACCAAATAGAATTTAGTAGAATATTTGACTTGTTTATTATTGAGGTGGAGCTACACTTATATAGGAGAGGCTAACCCCTCTCCCTATTATTCTACCCGATGTGGGACTAAAAGCCCATTAATACTCTCAACAAATTTCATTATTTATTAATGATCGGTTAGGACTATTTTTTCATGTTTCTATTCAATCAAAGAAATACTAGTTTATAGATAAAGAATATTATCGACATACTATAACATTGTCAATGATCGGCACGACAGAATCATTGTGTTGACACTAAATTGTCATTCTTCTATCTTTTTGTTTATTTTCTGTGTTGTCGAATTTTATATGCCGAATTGACCGAGAAAGAGACCCCAAACTAGGACATGCCAAACCCGCTACTTATCGACCATATTGTTTCGGTATCGGTCGATACCACGAACTATGGTTTAATTTCACCAAAACCTAAATCGTGTCTTGTCACAAATCAGGCATCTCAATTAAATTACCCCAAAATGTTGCTCATAATAACCCAAATTACAAGAGCTTAATAGCGTTACAACTTACAAGTTTTGAATAAAAAGATAAGATGTTTTATAAACTGTCATTCTATTTAAATGTATCCGAAACCCTGTCGTTTGCCATGCAATCTAGGTTAGGAGAGAAACTGCTCACGGTTCACACTCATGCCAATTGAAAATAATGAGTATGAGTCGGGAAAGTTTTTAAATGAAACCACAACTAAGAAGCTAGAACTTGACTACTAAGGAAACTAGTAGCTTAACACTCCAAGTGGAAATATGATAATTCTGAATGATCAAAAGCAGATTAGCATGCTCAGAATTAAAACATGTAAAATAATAATAAATAGGTAACACTTTGAATATAGAAAATAGGAAGTGCAATAACATATTAGTAATCAGCTAGTGGACAATTAGGAACAGCTAAAATTACCTAATACATCTCGACTTGCCACTTCAGTTGCACACCGCTTCCTTTCTTCTATGGTGGATCCTCCAACAACAGAACCCAAGATTGTTGCGCCACCTGTCTGAGATTCAGACATCACTACAACTAGTTATCGAACTAACATTAGCAAAGTACAACTTTATGATGATATAAATCTATGGTGCTTGGATATAAGAGGTTTTAGTGTCAAGCACTGGATTGATATTGCAATCTCGTGACCCCGTAAAGTAGGATTCCAGACTTTCTTTTGTACACATATTTAGATAAAAAGAAAAAAAAAACAAATATCAAGTGATTAAATGGACCAAGCAATTAATACTCACTGTAAATCCAAAAAAAAAAAAATTAGACATCCTTAATCCATCAAAATGTTCTCAAGCAAATAGAAACAAAGCAAACATATTTCACTGACTATATATCGAAATCTTAGAAACATCTCCGGCATAATTTTCTTCAAGAATTTGATTATTACCATGGTGAATCAACAATCAACATCTGTTCCATATCCGGTTAAAAAATATTTATTATTATTATCTTCTGCATCTCATCTGATAAATATCATCATCATCAATATGCGACATTCCCAAAAAAATGCTCCTGTTGATATTTGATGTATTGTATTAATTTTTGCTTTCATTAAGTATAATTTGTTAGACAAATACCAATGACAAAAAGTGTGTTTGCAACAGTATCTCCCTTAAATTGAATGATTTAGGTAAGATATATATTTGGTGCAGCCTGTATGTTGGAAATCTACTATCGAGATGTAAAGAAACCTGATTATCCCGAGATGCAATGAAACCCCTCTTGCTATAGCCTCAGTCCATCATGTACGTAGTGATCGACCACGTGCTATGATTGTAACCCACTTGCCCAGGAAGAGAAGAGAGGAGAAGAAAACAAAATAGTGGATGGAAGGAAGGATTTTAGGTTTATGGAGTTGGGCACAACATAGTTTTAATATTCATCTCCTGGTAAGGAAGAATCCATAGAAAATTGAATCTGAACATTTTGTAAAGGCAGAACGTGCCAGCCCGTTAAATCAACTTTTCAATTGTCCGAAACTCAAATCTAATAATAAATAATAAAATGGGATCCCAAATGAAAAAAGATACAACACAATTGTTATATTAAACCTGGAAGTGAGGCTCGAAACTGGGGATTTGCATCCCTAGTGAATGTGTGTGATACATCTATACCAGCTTAACTGAATTTTAGGCTCAGCTCCTGAAATCCAATGTATTCTATTTCGCCCGTGCATGTGACACAGCTCTTAACATGGAAAAGTTGTTATACGAAGAGCACATAGTTCCTCTTCTTTTCCGTTGTAGGAATAATTAATGTTTCCCAAGTGTCAATCGCCATATAAAGGTCATACAAGAACATACCTCTAAAGAGAAAACAGAAACATAAATCGAGCATGTCCAAAATAAATATAAATGAACATTTTGAGCAATCACAATGCACATAGGTTGAAAGTGTTCTGCACTTGAACCATCAGTCAACCACAGCAAAAGTGGGGATTCCTCTACCTTATAGCTGTTTTATATGTTTCATTAGTACAAACAAAGTGACAAGTGGGTAGAATAGAACACCTTGATTGTACAAAATCAACATAGACATGCACAATTGCCATTGATCACAACCAATAGGTTATCACAATTTGTTTTTGTGCATTACTTGGTTTGTTGGGTGCTTCAAAGGATTTGTTTGGTTTTCTATAGACAAATTAGCAGCCGATAGTTATTGCGTTGACCGCAAACATGGAAAACCACAAAAATAAAATCAAGCACTAGTGTAAGACTCCTACAACAGCTGAATTGGATTTACTAACAAGAGGTATAAAATCTCGAATGAAATCTGTGACTAAGGTAGTTTTTAGTTGCATCTGATAACCAAATGTGTTTCTATCAAATCACATGATACCTCCATCTTTCCCCTATCACTGATGTTATCAAAATGCCAATGCAGAATTTCATTCGACTCTAGTACTAAAGCCTCTATTTCTACTAGAACTACTCTCATCTAATAGTTGTAACTCCACATACGCTAAAAGATTATTTTGTAATCATTTTATGGCTCGTCGGCTTAGCCCAGATAAGGGAGGAGCACCGAGTAAGAGAGGGAATACCAAGTATAAAACTGTGTCTGTTTTTGGTAGGCTAGGAAATATGGGAACTCCAAAAATTGGTGCAAGCATGCATGTCTTGCAATGTCCTGACACCTATCGGACGCGACATGGACACTCCAAAAAGCACTAAAGATACACCAAAATGAATGCCTTTTCCATGTTACTATATTCTTCGTGTCCGTGCAACAAAGCTGATAGATAAAACGTACTATAAACATAAATATAACTGCCGAGCTGCCATTACAAATTAATTGCCGACCTTGTCAAGAGCTAGGCAGTCATCGAGCCACCGCACAGTCCTATCCACCGAAGTCTTATTCCTCTTCTCCGAGACCCAAGCCGGCACCTCGTCCGCCAAGCTAGCCCACGCGTCTGGTCTCAACGCCGAGACCAGCTCCACATACTCCGAAGGCTTCATCTAACCAAAGGAAAAAGGCAATCACGACCAGCACACAAAAAAAACGATATTCCCAATTCCCAAAAACTAACTAACGAACCAGCCGTCGCCCGCTGGGGGTCTCGAAGGAGGCGCCGTGCTTGTTGCTCGCCTGGCTCGGGAGGCAATCGATGGAGTCCCTCGGCGAGGCGAAGAAGACGTGGGCGTCGAGCGCGGACATGCGGGGCAGGCCGCCGATGGAGGAGATGGACTTCTGCGGCGGGCAGTCGTAGCTGTGAAAGAATTTGCGTTAGGAGCATTTCGTCGAACAAGTGGTGGGCAAGAAAGGAAGAGTTTTTTTTCCTTACAAGTGGAGGGGGCTGACGTGTAGGAGGTGGGAGTGGGGGGCCGGGAGGGAGCTGAGGAGGTCCGGGGAGAGGAAGTTGGGGAGTGCTTTCCGGGTGGAGAGGAGGAGGGCGGGCGTCTCTATGGGGTCCGGGCAGCTGCCCGAAGACAGTTTGCCTGCCCGGGCTCTTCCACAACTTCTTTGTAATGCAAACTTCATATTCTCTAATCTTCCCCTTTCCTGAAAAGATGTGTGTTAATATATGTGCTAAGTAATGACCTAGTCAAAGTTTGAAGACCCCTTAGGAATTATTTCAATTCCTTTGACATCCCTTAGTAAATCTATTTTCTAATTATTTACCATTTATATTATTTAATAATATTATTTTTTAAATTATTGACTTACGGTGCTACTTTTTAAATGACATAAATATTTGTCGGAAAAGATTATTTTGTTTTAATCTTTGTACTTGATACTATGTCGGTTATACTCCTATCGGTTAATAGTCGTGTCTTTTATCCTCTTATTTTTTTCGTCAAAAAAGTAAACATTGTTGTGATATGGGCAAATCCAAATATACATGGCCATATACATATCCACAACTACATATATCTTATTCCCTCTTATATATGTTATCAATGAGAATAAGTCCCTTATAGATGGATTTGGCTACCAATATTTATCTTACTCTCCTACTTTTATACCACGTTATCCTCACCATTGCTCTGAGGAACATGAGCACTCGAGAATTTTCAGACTACCAAAATGATTTATAGACTACCAATTTAAGAGCGACACGAAAAAGGTATGTATTGCGATACCTTCTATTCATATTGCATAGGATAAAACCGATGTAAAACTACACATACGGTACGAAGAAGGTATGTATTGGTTATATTAGCTACCTACACGCGAAGGATCACAGTCATCTCAAAATGGTTCGTCCAACATGACTTATTATGCCAATGACCTCATATAGTTAGGCTGCATGCTAATGTCATTTGCTTGTAGGCTTAACTATTTGGTCGCGAGGACGAACACACACACACTTATGATTATATATTTTAAGAAGGCTAACAAATGTCTGGTGCAGGGACACAAATCTTGACACACTTATGTTATAAATGTTATCTTTGAACTGACAAGGAATGATGGTAAGTATTGAGTAAATATTATCTTTAAAATGATAGGGAAGAATGGTAAGTATTGAGTAAATATATGTTGAACCGACATGGAAGGATGGTAAGTATTGGTTGAGATTAACTGTTGTATGTGTGACATGAGTATGCTTATAAAATACAATATGTTATGCCATGTAAACTGATCCTAAGACAAGATTAGAAAGACCACATATCTATGTGCACTCACTTATTTAATTGTGTTGGTTTTTGGCTGAGTTGCAAGATTAGAAATTCCATATATATGTGTGCACTCACGTATTTAACTGTGTTGTTTTTTGGCCGAGTTGGCGAAGGGTCACTCACTAGTACATGACAATGTGCTGACACCCAACACCCCAGGTATGAAGCTATTTGGACGTATTGAGGTGTTGGAGCATCGGTCGGTGCTTGATGATGTTTGGCGAGATTGCTACTTGGCTTATAGAGGACGTAATGTATGGAACAATATTGTATTGAGTGGTTCATTTGAGCGGTTGTCGAACTTGAGCCTCAATAAGGAGAAGAGTAAGGTTTACTTCAGCCGATTATGCCAGGCTAAGGAGGAGAAAGACACTATCTTGGGGATTAGCTAGGGTGTTCTCCCGGTTAAATACTTTGGGGTTCCTCTATCCTGTAATTATTCTACCAACCTGGAGTACCAAAGCTTGGTGGAATTTACCCAACGGAGGGTTGAAGGGTGGCAGGCACAAAGTCTCTCTTTCGGAGGCATGATTGAAGCTAGTTTAATATGTGATTACTGCTATAGTGATGTACTGGTTGCAATCAGTCCTTCTACCAGTTGCTACCATCCGAAAGATCGAGAAGATATGTTCCAATTTTATATGGTGGAGAGGCATAATGCTATATCTTGGGAGACACTCTACCAACCCATAGAGGAATATGGGTAGGATTCAGGCCACTTTTACTAAGAAAAGTTGCTAATCTAAGGTTGGCTTGAAAATTCATTCAGGAAGATTCGTTGTGGGTGATCTGGATGAGGAATTGATATCTTCATCAGAAATCATTCTGGGAGTAACGAAGTAACAACAATGAATTGGTTGTCCTAAAACACATTCTTCGTGAGCGGGGTGACCTGAAAACAGGGTATTACTCGAGTTATTGCTGATGGAAATGAGATGAGTCTTTGGGAGATCCTTGGGTTCATCATCGACGCATCCCAAAATGGCTGGGTCTCAGGACGAGTGTGTGGTGGGTGGAGGACTTACATATTCCGGCAAACCTTACAAATCGCATTCGGCTTATGCCAATTTTTGGGTATGAAGATCGGGATGTCTGGAGGTAGGATGGCAGAGGATGATTTGATTTCAAGATCGTGTACGATCAGATTCGGGAGCATTTTGCCACTTGGAGTATGCTGGTATCGTATGGCAGAAAGGTATCACGAGGAAGTTTTAATATTGCATATATAAGCTCCTGTTGGGTAAACTTCTAACCAGGGACCGTCTCCACCGATATGGAATTCTTCCTTCTGACCTGAGTTGTGTGCTATGCAGCCGACGGCCGGAATCCATGAAGCATATGTTCTTCGCATGCCCTTTCTCCTGGAAAATTTGGCAGGCGCAAAGAAGGATTCTGAAGATAAGAAATATGAGCTCTATACAACTCACAGAGATCATAGAAAACATGATATGGACTCGACAATGAGGATTGCTTTGGTTCAATGAGGCTTGTACCCATCTGGCTTCTGCAGTATGGCATATCTGGAAGGAAAAGAACAACATGATCTTTGCCAAGCTTAGTACCTCTCATACTGGAGTTCTACAAAACATTACGTTTGATATAAAAGGGTTAACCAAATTTGACTCCCACATAAAAGGGTTTCAAGTTGTAACAAGCATTTTATCAATAAAATTACCTTATTCTATATATATATAAATATATATATATATAAATATAACCCGAAAACCTTCAAAGACTTTCGCCTCCTGAGTTTGTGTACTTTCACCAACAAAATTATTTCCAAGGTTATCTCCAATCGCATGTCTGGCCTACTCCCCAAAATCATCTCTGAAGAGCAAAGCGGATTCGTTCGCGGTCGTAACATTTTAAACAACATTTTGCTGGCGCAAGAGATGATTAGCTGCATGAAATTCTCGGCCATCGGTAGCAACATTGCCATCAAGCTAGACATAGAAAAAATATATGATATGCTTGATTGGCAATTCATGATCTGGGTGTTCAGGGCCTTCGGCTTCTCAGAAACTTAGATCGTCATCGTCTAGAGATCTATCAGTAACACTTGGTTCTCTACCGTTGTCAACGGCCAAGTCGACGGATTTTTCAAATCGTCCTGCAGTGTTAGACAAGGCAACCCTTTATTGTCCACCATTTTCATAATCGTCGCTGAAGCGCTGAGCCGAAATCTCAACCTCATGACCAGCACCCCTCACTTCCAGCACTACCACTCTGCTAGCGACTGCCCGATAATCACTGTCACGTCCCAGAACCAGAATACTGGAGATCGAGGGCGAGACAAAGCCAGCTACGTATATCAGAGTACGCCAGTACCCCGAGATACGGTCAAAGCTGTCTAGAAGACAAGTGGGTGGACTCTAACATGCCACTGACGACTCCTAAGGTCGAACAATTCCTATCTCAATCCAATGAACATAAGAAACAATAAAAAGTAAATCATATATGAGATGGGTAAGGCGTCCCAAACACAAGCACATACATAATCATAAGAGCTGACATAATAAAAGATATATCAACTGACTATACAAAAGGTACGTAAATGTACAACTAGCAGCTGTCCAGAATATACATCCACGCCGTACTAAGACGGAGGGAACAAACCCAGAAACAAGGACTAACATATATCCTTGGCTAATACACCACAAAATAAAAGTGCAAGATAAAGTGGAAAATAAAGGTAACCCACTCGCTAATCCATGTCGGTCCTCTGAGTGCGAACCATCTGGAGGGGAAGACGGTAGATCCACGTGATCAACTATGAACCTGGCCATGCAAAACCAGTGGGGTCAGACCCCAAATAGCAAGTACCACAAGGAAGGCTCGAGGTGAACGACAAAGTCCAACAACAACACAACAACATAATGACAAAAATAAATAAAAATGGGTTGAGACTAGTACGGTACCAATGCACGCATCTCAAGAATATAAATGAATGAATGAAAATACTGAACCGTATAGCAATAGAGAACAATAAGCCAATGAGCAACAAGGGACTTAGGAACTACTCGAAGTCGGAGCCACAACCCTTAAACCAAACAAGGACCGGGGTTGCAGATATTTTCTCGAGCAGAACTTAGTCTCTGGCCACTCAACGACATAAGAGAATATAAAGTAACAAACAATCAAAAGTGCACGGCCAATCATTGCCTACGGCTTTCTATCATTAACTAGCTAGGGTTATCACAATCCTAATTACTAATATGCAAGTTGAGGATTTTTGCAACTACCTGACTGCAGATATCCGGATGTCCAGGGGTACGAGTAGTACATCTATTGCCCAACAAGACTGCTGGCAGATGAAACATTTCTAGACTTATAACATAAAAAACCATATCATATACCAATAAAAGAAAACATATAACTGACTGTGCCGCAACCCGACACGACATGTGACTCGATCGTATATCAATACGCGCAAACTTGGTAGGTCATGGAGCCCTTGCCTAGCAGGGTTGAGCCATGCCTCATGGGGCCCTTGGAGTTCGGGGTTGGTAGTGCGAATTTTCTCCTACAATGATCTACTTGAATTTACTAGTCATTTACCTTATCATATTCATGTCAAGTTCTCAAGTCGTGGACACTCAAGAATTTCTTAAGATGACGTGTGTTATGTACGAGTAATTCGTAAGTTATCACTTACGAACATCCCAGTACTAACATCACGTGATACACGGAACAATACTCATACTCGATTGTCCAGTGTCAATATGCAAATAGATTAACATTCAACAAGCTATATCCACGGTGTCAAGAAAGAACATGTACTCATATCTCGGGTCTAGAAATCAATAAGAAAATCAAGTCATGAGTGCGCTACTATGAGCCACTAAATCGAGCTAGGCATATATAGTAATCTGGAGTGCACCATAACAGGCCACTATCTATAATCTGGACATAAAACAATATGTGAACATAAGCATGTACCATGTATATAGAGTGTACAATCATTCTTTAACTATCCAAGGTCATCTAATCATGTTAAGAGTCTATTACAATCGAGAAAATATCAAAAATGGACAAAAATGGGCAAAAAACGGACAAAAACAAACAAAAACAGCCTAACCGGATTATCCGACGGATTACTGTGGATTACCGACGGATTTTCCGAAGTGTCACAGCAAGTTTTGTGGTGCAAGTTCGGATTTTTTGACAGATTTTTGCGGATTTTCGACGGATTTTCCGAACCGTCACAGAAAGTTGATTTTTGAAAACTCAAAACTTGTTTCGGCCATAAAAACTTCATTTTAAATCGAAATTCGGACTTTCAAAAGTCAAAATTGCATAGAATTGAATTTCCTACAATATGGGAGTATTAGTTTTCACAAATTAAAATATTTGATAGATCAATACCTCAAAATACTCAAAAATCATATCTAGAAACTCAGATCTACGCAATATTGCCGATCAAAACCAAAAGTGCTATATATTAAACATGTTAACCATTTAGAGGAGCATATTATAGAACAATAAAACTTTAATTTCTATGGAAAATAAAAATAAAGCATGGTCATGTCACTTTTGAGCAAGATGTACTTGCCTAGGTTTAGCAACCGAGCCTAATCTTCTACTCCACCACCAAGAGGGGTTCCGAAACCACACTCTAGGCCTCAAGGCCAAGTCTTCCTAAGCTTGAGGAAGAGTGAAGAGAGTGAAGGAGAAATGGTGAAGGAAAAAAAAAGAGAGGAGAGAGAAACTCATAGGATATATATAGAAGGGATAAATTAATCGTGATCGTTGGATCGTGATCCATGTCACATTCTAGATCAATCCTAGCCATTGAAAGAAAACCAATTGTCCATTGGATAATAGAATGTATCTACACTATTCACGAAAATATCTAAACACTATTCATCAAAATATCCAAAACATTATTCATGAAAATATCTGAAATCGAAAATATCTAAAATGTAGAAAATCTGTTCGGGCGGTATGCCGTCGGTATACTCCGGTACACCGTCGGTATACCGGCCAAGGAGAAAATCTATAATTTGAAAAAAAATTAAAGCGTTCCGAAGATCGAGAAAATACGAAATACAATACAAAATACGTATCCGTATATAAATACCGATACTGTGAGACGAGTCTCACAACTCTCCACAACTTAGAAAAATTTCGTCCTCGGAATTTTCTAAAGCCAGTCGAGCAAAAAAAATACACATGCTAAAACAATGTAAAATCATAACACATCGAAAGAAAACATCCCGTGTACAAGTGATATTTGAGATACAGAATTTAAATAAATGCGGAAATAATAAATACATACATATATAATACAAGAAAAAGAGGCATATGGAATAATACACCCGTGAGTCAGTTGAGTAGGGATTCGTCCTCGCTTGCCTACGCTGACTCACAAAGTGGACAAGGGTCAAGTCTCGAAGTAAGTCGGTACCAATGACTTAGTCGAAGATATGACTCTAATCCAGGACGCACCTACGTAGTCGGGATACATGATAGATATCATGTATCACGAGATACAGAGGCAGATGAGTGGTACGAGAAACTCGTGTTCACTCATCGAATATGTCAAGTCGACCATCGCATTTCGGGTATGAATGGAATACAAGGCCGTCAACGGAATCCAAGAATAAGAATGACTGAAGGAACACCTCAGAAGCTTACTAACAATCTGACTGCCTTCAGCCAACATCTGCTCAATGATAACAAACTCTCTCTGTCTATGCATCGGGACTGCTGCTCTTACCTGCTGCTGAATTTTACCAGACTTACTGGACCTGGGTAAACTGTGCCGGATGCTGACATTAAATCTACTAAGACCGCATCGGAAGGAGGTGCTGAACATGGGATCGGGCTGACTTTATTAGCTGAACTGACTAGAGTGAAGTGAACTGAGCTGCCACCAGATGCTGAGATGGTACTGGTACCTGACTCTATGGAGGCGGGATCAGATGCCGACATGCTGCCTGAACCATGGAAGAAGACGGAGCAATAAAATCCTCGAAAGAAATAGATAAGAAGGTTGGGTGTCCCTGAATGATAAGGTGTAACCCCTCTTTCCGAAATTTTGAATTATATTTTTATTTATTTATTGAATTAAATGGTGATTTTTAGAGTTTTATAAATAATTATTTAGTTAATTATTACGATAGAGGACTTTAGCCATGGTAGAGTTTTGAAGTACCAAACGACTAGGAATCATGGCACGGATAGTGCAGTGGCGTGCCTTGACTAGTGTATTAGCCATGCCAGGGAAGGCTGAGCCATAATGATGCCCTAACTAGGAAACCCAGGCTAAGTTGTGACATGACCCTATAAATAATCTAATTATTTAACTATTGTTATATTGTGGACTTGTAGGAGACCGACTGCACCAATTAGTCCGAACTAGACCCAAACTAAACCTGAACCCGGGTAGGCATGTAGTGAGATCAAATACACCCATGTAGACATATTTCAAGTGAATGCAATGTCTATTATTGGTATATTAAATTTCGTTATTATTATTATTATTTGCATTGGGATTGTTATTTAATATTATTATTTTATTGGTTATATTATTTTATTGTCAAATAAATATTATATGTGTGAATGTATGTATATATAAATATTAAGTATGTGTGTATATGTATTTATATATAAATATATATAATAGTGTATGTGTGTATATATATATATATATATATATATATATATATATAGGTGTATATGTGTATTTATATATAAATGTATATATATAAATATATAAATGTATATGTGTATATATATGTGTAAATGTGAATATATAGATATATATAAGGTGTGTGTATATACATATATATATATATATATATATATATATATATATATATATATATATATATATATATATATATATATATATATGTATGTATACATGTACTTAGATATTGATATATATACATATATATATATATATATATATATATATATATATATATATATATATATATATATATATATATGTATATATATATATATACATATAAAAAAAAAATATATATATATATATATATATATATATATATATATATATATATATATATATATGTAAAAAAAAATATAAATATGAAATAGAAAAAGAAAAAGAAAAACCAATCCCACAAACCCACCCGCAGACCAAGCCCAGTCAGTAGAACCCCTAGCCCGGGCGCGTATTTTTCTCCATGTTCTGTGCTGTTCTCAGCACCGATGTATATACGTATGTATATATATATGTATCAAGAGAGCGGAACACCTAAACCCTACCCGACGCCTAACACCAACCCCTACGACCTTCGCCAACACTGGGCGACCTTCCCGGCGGTGGTGGAGAACAGCAGCAGCAACACGCAACGCCGGTCTAAGTTCAGGAATAGATTTCTCGTCATACAGTAGATCATTTTTCGATCTACTTGTTTAGGTATGTTACCAACCTAACCAACTCGACACCCTATCTAATAGTTCAGGCGAAACATAACGAGATTCGACAAGAAATCGAATCAAACCCAGGAAAAAAATATGGTTTTCTGAAATAGTGAAACGGGGAGCTAAACAGTTTCTTCCTGTTTTGGAAGGCTGCTTATTTGCAACCGATTAGAATTTCACAAAATCTAATTGAATAGGTTTTTAGTCAACCCATACAGTTTCAAAATGATGTTTACGGATTTTAATTTCATTGAGAATACATCAAGAAATACTGATTTGAAAATCAATAAAAACCCGTTTAAAACAGTTTAGAAAACTTTAGAAAACCTTCGATACGACGTACGTCCCGCCATTTCGGGCGACGTGGTCGCGAACCGAAAGCATCGAAAGGTGCGTAATGGCTTCGTGGATATGTGGACTTTGATGAAATTCAAATTGGTCGCATGTGCGCGACGAATTTGATGCGTATCCGTCGAAATTCACCGTATCGGCCTCTGTGTAAATTTCTCAATTACTTTGTGCACGCTCGTAAGATCGAGACGAAACTTGTGCCAACAGGTCCGTATTATTTTTTGGTCCTGTATGCCAAGTTTGGTCCAATTCTGAGACAGTGGATCGGATCGCCGTTTTTCGGGCCCTACGGTCCGATTCAACGGGCGATTTTGTGCACGGCCTGCCGGAATCCAACTCTGGACATACGGTTGGGTTCGTATCGTCAAAATGAATCTGTAGACATGTAGTTTGATGACTTTAGAGACCATTGACCCTGGCACGCTTTTCGGTGCAAAGTGGGTCCAACGGCGGATACCGTTTTGATCCAAAATTACCGTTTTGCCCTTGTGTTCAGAATTGGACTTAAGGACAGACAATCCTAGCTAATTTGACTATTCTGAGAACATTAGTGATGCTTATTTCAGCTTTCGGGGACTGTTGTACGAGTTTTGACTTTTGTGGCACACTGAGTGGTTTGGACTATCGGTTTCACCAGCAAAGGACCACAGGCGAGTACAGTTTATTGTCTGTATTTCGATATTGATCTTCACTATATTTCATTGATTGGCCATTGATTATATGATTTTTATATTCTATTATAAATTGTTGAGTCGGGAATGTGAAGTACCAACGATGTGTGATCTGACCTTAGACAGTATAGACGGTGTAGACAGTAATTTATTATTGCAAAGTAGACAGTGTAGATAGTGATTTATTATTGCAAAGTAGACAGTGTAGACAGTAATTTATTATTACAATTAGACAGTGTAAACAGTAATTTATTATTGCAAAGTAGACAATAATTTATTATTGCAAAGTAGACAGTGTAGACAGTAATTTATTATTGCAATTAGACAGTGTAAACAGTAATTTATTATTGCAAAGTAGATCATGTTTCTTTATTGCATTATTTGATGTAGACAGTGTAACTTTATACAATATAGACAGTGTAACTTTAGACAGAGTAGACAGTGTAACTTTAGACAGTGTAGACAGTGTCGTGTAATTGTCCCGAGATCGATCACATATCAAAGGTACTTCTACGATTGGGAAAGTATTTTGTGTCTATTTATTTGCTACTGGTTTTTTGTATTTTCTGTTTATTTTCAAAACATGTAATTGATGTCTAACCTCTGTTGTATAGTCATTTTCATTTATTGAAATTGTATTCAGTGAATTGTGCTCGTTCCATTCCTGACTGGAAACCAATATTTTTCAGGTTAGCCGTGGATTCACTTAGCATGGGAGATACGGGGTACTTGCAGACGAAAGCCTAGAGACGAGCTAGATAGTGGAGTTGTAGTCATTCAAATATTTGTACAAGTTATATTTTTTGCAAATATAAAACTTGTGATCTTTGTAAATTAAATTAATTTTGTGAATGAGCATTATTTGTGATATTAATCTTCATGGCCGTGACAGTGTTCTACCGCCGACACTGCGGCGTAGGCTGGCTTGGACATGTCTCGTATCCGTTTAAGAAAAAAAAAAATGGGTGCGGGTCGTGACAAGTTTTTGTGGTGGTCCATACAGGTCTATTTTCGTAAATCATGCGAACTCGTGATAGTACTTAAGTTAGTTGTACTATTGCGAGCCTGCGACTAGGAAATGCTCATTCACGAATTAGGGTTAATTTGATTTAGGAGAATGACTAGGACTAGGAGTCCCTTAAACAAATTTACCGATGGGTAGTCTAGGCCATGCAATGTAGATGAGGAGTTATTAATTTTGATAGTTTGTCAGATCCCCATAGGTACACTATTACCTCTTGATATGACGATATGATCCAATGTGGATAGATTATTCACTTGGTGAGACCGGGCTTCCTAGGATTAATGATCTAACATTGATAAATTGTTCAGCTCCTCCTCTTTGCCTCTTAGATATCACCCCCATATCCTAGTCTGAATCGTCTATTTAATTCCTAGTTGCCCTAAGAATCATTATTTTATAAAATATCTGATTTTGTTATTCATATACGGACCTCGAGTTAGTTTTGATTCAGAATTTTTTTCAATGGTTTGAATACACATGAAATAGATACTAGAATGTTGTATGTCTTTTGTCTTCAGTTATTTCCTCCATGTCCAATCTTTTATTTTAAGGGTTGTGACTGATAGGACGAATATCTACGCTTTATTTCATAGTCAACTTGTTTGAATCTCTAGAAGCTCATGAATTTTTACAGATATAGCTAAAAGAATGTTAGTTAACCCATAATGGCAGGACAGCAGCGCACTGTCGCCATTTATTTGAATTTTGGACTAGGGATTCACTGCAGCCAGTAGCGCACTTGCGAGGCACGAACCATAGGGTTGAAATTATTTTACGGAATTGTAGTTTATGGAACATTGCTAAAACTATATCTACGTTGACCTCTTTGACCTTGTGTTAATATAAGGTAGAGTACCTGATAGCATATCACAGCTGAATCATGGAACCAAGGGTTTACCACCGCCCGAGTATACGGGCAAGGCATAATTCTCGGTAAAATGATTTCAGATGTGATTACAAGTTTAGGATACTATGGAGGATAGGACAATGCCATGTATGTCCCATAAGATCCAAAGCCAATATTAGTGGAAGTTTGTAAGTTGGATATCATGTCTCCCGACCTAGCATTCCGTAGTCCTTGTGATCTATTGACGAGGAAATTAATTGACGCTAATGAGTTTACTTAGAATATAGAATTTTGAGGACCATAACCCATTAGCCGACCAAGGCCTTGGATAAGAAGATAGTAGGAAGACTGTATAAGCTAGAACACCAGGTGGAGTTTTAGTTCTCACAAAACTCGAACTACTTGTGCCTTATTTCAAAAATCCCACATACTTGTATTTGGACTATCTTAACCAATGCTGCTACTACAACCTAGTTTTGCAAGCTCACTCTGTTCTCGAGCTTGATTCAAGACATATGTTTAGTGGGGACACCTACTAACATATTGTCTAATCAGAATCAATGTATTATGGTCTGATCAACCGTAGTGCACTTGGTTCGCTCTTTATTTAATTACCTACGTGGATTAAGATACAGAGATATCTAGGATCTCATCCGCGATTGCATTGACAATTCCTCTTGAATTATACCTTCGCCTTTGAATCATGAAATTGTACTCAGTGACATCCTTCTTGAACTCTTTATTGTTTTTGTCTTCCACTAATTTGGAAAGACGGAAGCTCATGATTGGTAAAGAGATGCAGAGTATCCCCCATGGCTATGATAGTTGTATACCCAAGTGTAGTTGCCATCAGCCATCCATGTGACTAGAACCTTGCCTTGAGTTACTCATTCTTCTCCCGACCCCCAAACGGCTATTGGGGCCCTCTAGCCATTTGAATTTGAGAATGATTAGGTTTTTACCCTTAGTCAAAATGCCAACCTAGGAGACTATCTATTCTTAAGAAACCAATTTATTGTGAGTCTCTAATTGATTGCTTGAAGCTTGCTTTAACTAACAACCCTTAAGCCCATACCCCTAGAACTCTTGTGACAATAGTCTGGCAGGCTTGACGCCAATAGAATTTTACGACTCAATTATTAGAAATCTTTTTCATATGATGTACCTTAGAGTTGGTTACCCCGTCGATAACTCTTGTATACCATAGACGAGTAGATCATTCTATTTCTATCACCATGTGTCATTGTACACACTCGTTTTCCAATTATTGAGGAACGATCCATGATTTGACTTATATCTACCGTATTCCATTACGCGGTGCCTTATTCTTTATTAACAAGAGTCGAGGTACAATACCCGAACTTTGGAAATTTTTCTAACCTTATTATTCTTAAAACCCTGTCCTAGATGCTAAGGTGAGTAGACTGTAAGCCTTCTAAAATTTTGGGAGATACGAGGATTACCGATTGATTAGAATAATTTCCATTGGGATGATAATTAGTGTCTCATGGACTCCCACTTTCTATTTAGATCATTTTGTGTCCCAAGCCGTGTCATTAATATTCGGAGCACGAGACTAGCTGTTACCTTCCAACAAATTTTATATGCAAGATCTAGACGAGTCCACCTTCATCTAGGTATATCATGTCCCACTCAAGCACGTTCCCTTGTACTCTATTTTTATGGTACGACTTTCAGGTCAAAAGGACTAGCTATAACCCTTACCATAATACCGATATACTTCCCGACTTTCATTAGAGCCTCAACCTCGACTCTATTCTGTTAACCCAATATATGGTTGTGATTTACTCGAAGCCACTACGCACATGAAACTAGTGTGCCTGTGCCACTCAATTGTGTCTTCTCGTGCTAATTAAACACCAAAGTCACTGAAGACATATTTTTGAGCTTTAGGAACCGGGCTAACCCACCTGACTGGCAACTAGCTCAACCACTTGGGTAGAAACTTATTCTAGGTTACCCTAGCCTAATAGAAATAGTTTTATCGTTGGGATCTTGTCCAGTCCATATAGATTGAATCCTAGGTTCATCCAACCAGCGATTAATGTTCCAATCAGGAACCCATTAAGACCCAATAAAATCCATCCATAGAAACCACCATATTTGGACTATAAGATCAAACTATTTGAAATATGTCCATATACCTATTACGTAGTCTCCGCCTCTTAGAATGGGAAGTCATTCGTAACCCTTATTCCATCTACCTGGAAGTCGAGATACGATCTTGTATTGCATTTATACCCTTTTCTCGTGTGTTTAAATAACCACGAAAAAGATCACAATCTTGATTTCCCAAATTTCGTTCTATTATGGAACCTTGTTTAGATTAACTTCGCGAACGAAACTTCTGTATTGCACGGAGTGTTAAGACCCCCTGTGAAATAAAGGGTTCTTAAACTTAGCAAGTGACTGGACTAGAGTAGTCCAATCTAGCAAAATAGGTCAATGGCTCATAAACTTTCTTTCTATCTGCATCTTTGGATACTCTCTATCGCTCTTGAAACTTCATATTGCCCCCGATTATCCTTCTTTATCATCCTGTTTTTCTTATTGCAGAACGACGAATGGTCATGCTTATTAGAATTTATTAATATTTCTTATCTACTTGAAAGTGAATTTGTCAGTTAAGTTTTTGGGTTGCTTGATAGATAGGAGAGGATTATAGATGCCATAAGCAATAGATATCGATTGGTAGAAAGTTTAGTAAGTAGTTGGATGATTTTAAAATTTTAGTGACATGAGATTTGAGGGAGTAGTGTGACCAAAGGTGGGTAGAAGTCCTCGGAGTTTCGTAGTTACAAAATGGCTTGGAGGAGGATATAAACTGTTTTTGAGGAATTAAAAATTCGAGGAGATTAAGGTAATGGTAGATTTCCTTCTTGAATTTAAGGAATAGTTATGAATTAGAATTTCGAGGACAAAATTATTTTAAGGTGGGTAGATTTGTAACCCCTCTTCCCGGAATTTTGAATTATATTTTTATTTATTTATTGAATTAAATGGTAATTTTTAGAGTTTTTATAAATAATTATTTAGTTAATTATTACGATAGAGGACTTTAGCCATGGTGGAGTTTTGAAGTACCAGACGACTAGGAATCATGGCACGGATAGTGCAGTGGCGTGCCTTGACTAGTGTATTAGCCATGCCAGGAAAGACTGAGCCATAATGATGTCCTAACTAGGAAAACCAGGCTAAGTTGTGACATGACCCTATAAATAATCTAATTATTTAACTATTGTTATATTGTGGACTTGTAGGAGACCGACTGCACCAATTAGTCCGAATTGGACCCAAACTAAACCTGAACCCGGGTAGGCATGTAGTGAGATCAAATACACCCATGTAGACTTATTTCAAGTGAATGCAATACCTATTATTGGTATATTAAATTTCGTTATTATTATTATTATTATTTGCATTGGGATTGTTATTTAATATTATTATTTTATTGGTTATATTATTTTATTGTCAAATAAATATTATATGTGTGAATGTATGTATATATAAATATTAAATATGTGTGTATTTGTATGTATATATAAATATATATAATAGTGTATGTGTGTATATATATATAAATATATATATAGAAAAAAAAATATATAATATATATATAGGTATATATGTGTATTTATATATAAATGTATATATATAAATATATAAATGTATATGTGTATATATATGTGTAAATGTGAATATATAGATATATATAAGGTGTGTGTATATACATATATATATGTATGTATACATGTACTTAGATATTGATATATATACATATATAGATATATATGTAAATATGAAATAGAAAAAGAAAAAGAAAAACCAGTCCCACAAACCCACCCGCAGACCAAGCCCAGTCAGTAGAACCGCTAGCCCGGGCGCGAGTTTTTCTCCATGTTCTGTGCTGTTCTCAGCACCGATGTATATACGTATGTATGTATATATATATATATATATATATATATATATATATATATATATATATATATATATATATATATATATATAATATATATATATGTATATATATATATACAAGAGAGCGGAACATATATATACATATATATATATATATATATATATATATATATATATATATATATATATATATATATATATATATATATCAAGAGAGCGGAACACCTAAACCCTAGCCGACGCCTAACACCAACCCCCACGACCTTCGCTAACACTGGCGACCTCCCCGGCGGTGGCGCATCGCCGGAGGGAGGCTGAAGGCCGGCCGCACGCTCCTGGAAGCGGAGAACAGCAACAGCAACACGCAACGCCGGTCTAAGTTCAGGAATAGATTTCTCGTCATACAGTAGATTATTTTTCGATCTACTTATTCAGGTATGTTACCAACCTAACCAACTCGACAGCCTATCTAATAGTTCAGGCGGAACATAACGAGATTCGACAAGAAATCGAATCAAACCCAGGAAAAAAAACATGGTTTTCTGAAATAGTGAAACGGGGAGCAAAACAGTTTCTTCCTGTTTTGGAAGGCTGCTTATTTACAACCGATTAGAATTTCACAAAATCTAATTGAATAGGTTTTTAGTCAACCCATACAGCTTTAAAACGATGTTTACGGATTTTAATTTCATCGAGAATACATCAAGAAATACCGATTTGAAAATCAATAAAAACCCGTTTAAAACAGTTTAGAAAACTTTAGAAAACCTTCGATACGACGTGCATTCCGCCATTTCGGGCGACGTGGTCGCGAACCGAAAGCATCGAAAGGTGCGTAATGGCTTCGTGGACGTGTGGGCTTTGACGAAATTCAAATTGGTCGCGTGTGCGCGACGAATTTGATGCGTATCCGTCGAAATTTACCGTATCGACCTCTGTGCAAATTTCCCAATTACTTTGTGCACGCTCGTCAGATTGAGACAAAACTTGTGCCAACAAGTCCGTATCATTTTTTTGGTCCTGTATGCCAAGTTTTGTCCAATTCTGAGACAGTGGATCGGATCGCCGTTTTACGGGCCCTACGGTTCGATTCAACGGACGATTTTGTGCACGGCCTGCCGGAATCCAACTTTGGACGTACGGTTGGGTTCGTATCGTCAAAACGAATCCGTAGACATGTAGTTTGATGACTTTAGAGACCATTGACCTTGGCACATTTTTGGTGCAAAGCGGGTCCAACGGTGGACACCGTTTTGACCCAAAATTACCGTTTTGCCCCTGTGTCCGGAATTGGACTTAAGGACAGAAAATCCTAGCTAATTTGACTATTTTGAGAACATTAGTGATGTTTATTTCAGCTTTCGGAGACTGTTGTACGAGTTTTGACTTTTGTGGCACACTGAGTGGTTTGGACTATCGGTTTCACCAGCAAAGGACCACAGGCGAGTACAATTTATTGTCTACATTTCGATATTGATCTTCACTATATTTCATTGATTGGCCATTGATTATGTGATTTTTATATTCTATTATAAATTGTTGAGTCGGGAATGTGAAGTATCAACGATGTGTGATCTGACCTTAGACAGTGTAGACAGTGATTTATTATTGCAAAGTAGACAGTGTAGACAGTGATTTATTATTACAATTAGACAGTGTAAACAGTAATTTATTATTGCAAAGTAGACAGTGTAGACAGTAATTTATTATTGCAAAGTAGACAGTGTAGACAGTGATTTATTATTGCAATTAGACAGTGTAAACAGTGATTTATTATTGCAAAGTAGACCATGTTTCTTTATTGTATTATTTGATGTAGACAGTGTAACTTTATACAATGTAGACAGTGTAACTTTAGACAGTGTAGACAGTGTAACTTTAGACAGTGTAGACAGTGTCGTGTAATTGTCCCGAGACCGATCACATATCAAAGGTACTTCTACGATTGGGAAAGTATTTTATGTCTATTTATTTGCTACTGGTTTTTCGTATTTTTTGTTTATTTTCAAAACATGTAATTGATGTCTAACCTCTGTTGTATAGTCATTTTTATTTATTGAAATTGCATTCAGTGAATTGTGCTCGTTCCATTCCTGACTGAAAACCAATATTTTTCAGGTTAGCCATGGATTCACTTAGCATGGGAGATACGGGGGTACTTGCTGACGAAAGCCTAGAGACTAGCTAGATAGTGGAGTTGTAGTCATTCAAATATTTGTACAAGTTATATTTTTTTGCAAATGTAAAACTTGTGATCTTTGTAAATTAAATTAATTTGTGAATGAACATTATTTGTGATTTTAATCTTCATGGCCGTGACAGCGTTCTACCGCCGACACTACGGCGTAGGCTGGCTTGGACACGTCTCGTATCCGTTTAAGAAAGAAAAAAAATGGGTGCGGGTCGTGACATAAGGACATGTGATATCAATAATGGTCATGAATAGAACAAGGATATGTCAATCATGTTTATAGTTCAAGGAAAACGAGAATGTGATAAGCAAAGGGAGATCAAATGAAGACAAATATAGGATTGAGATTCTAACAAGATGAATCCCCCACAAGTCTGAAGACAGACCTGCATGGGCCACCAAAAAAACCCTGTCACGTCCCAGAACCAGAATACTGGAGATCGGGGGCGAGACAAAGCCAGCTACGTATATCAGAGTACGCCAGTACCCCGAGATACGGTCAAAGCTGTCCAGAAGACAAGTGGGTGGACTCTAACATGCCACTGACGACTCCTAAGGTCGAACAATTCCTATCTCAATCCAATGAACATAAGAAGCAATAAAGAGTAAATCATATATGAGATGGGTAAGGCGTCCCAAACACAAGTACATACATAATCATGAGAGCTGACATAATAAAAGATATATCAACTGACTATACAAAAGGTACGTAAATATACAACTAGCAGCTGTCTAGAATATACATCCACGCCGTACTAAGACGGAGGGAACAAACCCAGAAACAAGGACTAACATATATCCTTGGCTAATACACCACAAAATGAAAGTGCAAGATAAAGTAAAAAATAAAGGTAACCCACTCGCTAATCCATATCGGTCATCTGAGTGCGAACCATCTGGAGGGGAAGACGGTAGATCCTCGTGATCAACTATAGAACCTGGCCATGCAAAACCAGTGGGGTCAGACCCCAAATGGCAAGTACCACAAGGAAGGCTCGAGGTGAACGACAAAGTCCAACAACAACACAACAACATAATGACAGAAATAAATAAATATAGGTCGAGACTAGTACGGTACCAATGCACGTATCTCAAGAATATAAATGACTGAATGAAAATACTGAACCGTATAGCAATAGAGAACAATAAGCCAATGAGTAACAAGGGACTTAGGAACTACTCGAAGTCGGAGCCACAACCCTTAAACCAAACAAGGACCAGGGTTGCAGATATTTTTCCGAGCAGAACTTAGTCTCTGGCCACTCAACGACATAAGAGCATATAAAGTAACAAACAATCAAAAGTGCACGGCCAATCATTGCCTACGGCTTTCTATCATTAACTAGCTAGGGTTATCACAATCCTAATTACTAATATGCAAGTTGAGGATTTTCGCAACTACCTGACTGCAGATACCCGGATGTCCAGGGGTACGAGTAGTACATCTATTGCCCAACAAGACTGATGGAAGATGAAACGTTTCTAGACTTATAACATAAACAACCATATCATATACCAATAAAAGAAAACATATAACTGACTGTGCCGCAACCCGGTACGGCATGTGACTCGATCGTATATCAATACGCGCAAACTTGGTAGGTTATGGAGCCCTTGCCTAGCAGGGTTGAGCCATGCCTCATGGGGCCCTTGGAGATCGGGGTTGGTAGTGCGAATTTTCTCCCACAATGATCTACTTGAATTTACTAGTCATTTACCTTATTATATTCATGTCAAGTTCTCAAGTCGTGGACACTCAAGAATTTCTTAAGATGACGTGTGTTATGTACGAGTAATTCGTAAGTTATCACTTACGAACATCCCCGTACTAACATCACGTGATACACGGAACAATACTCACACTCGATTGTCCAGTTCCAAGATGCAAATAGATTAACATTCAACAAGTTACATCCACGGTGTCAAGAAAGAACATGTACTCATATCTCGGGTCTAGAAATTAATAAGAAAATCAAGTCATGAGTGCGCTACTACGAACCACTAAATCGAGCTAGGCATATATAGTAATCTGGAGTGCACCATAACAGGCCACTATCTATAATCTGGACATAAAATAATACGTAAACATAAGCATGTACCATGTATATAGAGTGTACAATCATTCTTTAACTATCCAAGGTCATCTAATCATGTTAAGAGTCTATTACAATCGAGAAAATATCAAAAACGGACAAAAACGGGCAAAAACAGACAAAAACAGACAAAAACAGCCTAACCGGATTATCCGGCGGATTACTGTAGATTATCGACGGATTTTCCGAAGTGTCACAGCAAGTTTTGTCGTGCAAGTTCGGATTTTTCGACGGATTTCCGTGGATTTCCGACGGATTTTCCGAACCGTCACAGAAAGTTGATTTTTGAAAACTCAAAACTTGTTTCGGCCATAAAAACTTCATTTTGAATCGAAATTCGGACTTTCAAAAGTCAAAATTGCATAGAATTGAATTTCCAACAACATGGGAGTATTAGTTTTCACAAATTAAAACATTTGATAGATCAATACCTCAAAATACTCGAAAATCATATCTAAAAACTCAGATCTACGCAATATTGTCGATCAAAACCAAAAGTGCTATATATTAACATGTTAACAATTTAGAGGAGTATATTTAGAACAATAAAACATTAATTTCTATGGAAAACAAAAATAAAGCATGGTTGTCACGCCCCAGTACCGGAATACTGAGACGGACTAGGCCAGCTACACCGTATGAGGTATATAAACGTCATACGGCGATCGTGGCTGTCAAGAGACTAGGGGGTGCATGCTACAATCAGGTCTCCTATGGTCCCACAGAGCATCTATGTCTCAATCAATCAAAACAAGAAGCAGTAAATAATGATCATATAAGACAAAGCAGTAAGGCGTCCCCGACGCTTCATCAAAATGATTCATGAGCCTAGCTTTTACAAAAAGATGAGCTAGTACCGAGAGTCAATAGTACATAACCGTAGTCAGCTGCAGTCTGATTTAATTACAATTATATAAAAGGAAACTAATGTCCAGAACTGCCGGCTAAACAGGTGCCGGTGGCTAAACGTCAAGTACAAAATAGAAGATATCAGAGTAGTGAAGAAGAAACCCACTCATGGTCCCTGGCGCCCATACTCCTGGTGTGCACCATTGTTCGGGTGGAAGGCTGGATCCTCTGGAGCTGCTACGAGATCTGGCCAAACAAAACCAGCGGGGTCAGGCCCCGAATAGCAAGTACCACAAGGGAGCACAAAAGAGTGAGATAAATCCAATGAGTTAAATAAGACCTGATTCACGAGTTATAGGCTTATACCATATCATCGAGACAATACGACACCCTTACAACCAAACAAGGACAAACGGTGCCAATATCGTGCCGAGATAAGATATATCCTATAACCATGGGCAGGTAAAAAGGGCTTCTGATCGCGACTTTGGTCCATAGCCTATCGCAGCACAATAGTCCAACCCAACAACCAAACAAGGACATGGGTTGGACCACGCACCACGATAGTCCATGTTCCTCGGTAGCTAACAAAAAAAATATATCACAAACAAGTTAGCTTACAAGCGGCCAATCAATCCTACGGCTTTCTATGATTTGTCTGGATTATCCTAGTAATGCATATATAGGAATCCTCAGATCGTGTCAACCCAGCAGGGCTAGCCAAACCATATAATATACATATACACATAGCACTTTGATTATGCACCGGTCTCCCGTAAGGCCACCGTGCTAAAATATATAACACATAGCGCGTAGGAATCGAATATAGTCATCCACTATAGGCGGATGAAACTGTATCCGTGGCGGCCAACCCGACACGTCAGGACAGGACCTGGGGAGGCCAGTATGGCACGATCTCGGGATTCTTCCCACCCAATGTATCTACCAATTTGAGTTTCTTAGATTAACCCTATCTCGATATTGAATTACATGTCGTGGTTACATGGTCATCCTCCTATATGTCGTACCATAGTACGTGTACCCTAAGTATGAATCTACATCGGCTCAATCTAGATCCATGCCTAGTGTAATGCTTCAAACAACAAACAACATACCACGATACTATTACTGACCAATTACCATGACTGTGCTGGAAGGTACACATATATTGACATATAACACGAATGATCACTTAGCATGTAGAGTCACACCTCAGTGCACTCATTAAATGGCACCGCAGTACATACTAATATTGTATCTCAATACACACTTAGAACATGTACCAGCACGTATACAGGTAATCAGGTCAGGAACATGGTCAAGTCAGGAAGTCGCGTGGACCCCTCGTGACATAAAAGTCACATGTAAATTCTGGTTAAAGTGAGACATGAAGGTCCTTGAAGCCAAGACAAAGATCTACAACTTTTATGTTGGAAGTTTGGAGAAATTCTGGCCACAAATCAGTCAAAAAGAGCATCAAACAATCAAAATTAGCCTTATGCGGCTCAAAATTTCTTATGCGGCTCAGAAATTCTTATGCGGCTCAAAAATGCTCATGCGGCCAGAAATGGTCATGCGGCCAGAAATTCTTATGCGGCTCAAAAATGCTCATGCGGCCAGAAATGGTCATGCGGCCAGAAATTCTTATGCGGCTCAAAAATGCTCATGCGGCCAGAAATGGTCATGCGGCCAGAAATTCTTATGCGGCTCAAAAATGCTCATGCGGCCAGAAATGGTCATGCGGCCAAAATTTCTTATGCGGCCAGACACTATTCATCGTCCCTGCCAGAATCAGGACAGATAAACATAGAAGTTTGACCAAAATTATTTTGGCCATAACTTCCTCAAATCAAGTCGAAATCTAACTTTTCAAAGGTCAAAATTGGATAGAATTGAATTTCCTACAACATAGGACAATTAGTTTTTGAAAACAACCAAGTTTGATAGATCAAAACCATGGAAACCCATAGAACCCTAGTTTTAGAAACTTAGATCTACACCAAACTAGCCATTAAAATCAAAAACTCCAAGAACTAAACTTGTAGAGAATGAAGAGAAGAACAATATAGACAAATAATATCAAAGAAAAAAAATCAAGAAATAAAAATGCAATAATCTCTCCATTTGATGCAAGATGTACTTGCCTATTGGTTGGGAGGAAAAGAAATGAAAAGAGTGAATGAGGAGAGAAAGTGAGGAAGAGAATATATATAGGGGTTGGGTTGACTCAAAGAAACCCTAAGCTTAAGCATGCTCTTAACCACATGACTAATGACATGTTAAATGCTACATGATACAACTAATTAAATTAATTAAATAAAATCCTAACCACAACACGGTTCAGAAATCTTATCATCGAAACAGTGAACCACGCCTACAACCAGACAAGGACAAGGGGTGGCACACTAATCCGCGACGAGATACTGTTCCATGCCATGGCCAGTTACAAATACAGGAAAAATGCAATAAAGATACAGGTGCCAGATACCATATACATGAAAAATTAAAAATTTACGTATTCCGGAAACGGGGAGTGACATCTCTACCCTCCTTAGAAAAATTCCATCCTCGGAATTTCGATAAGGCTAGTTGAGCACGCTCCCAGATCACGAAATACACTCATGACATATAGCAAGCACAATTATCAAACAACACATGGCACATGAACAGTTTAAGAAAGCAAGAATAATTAAGTAAGAGCACAAACAATAATCATACCCTAGAAGGAAATTATCGGAGACATACGAATAAAATATGCCTCTCAAGTCAGGTAGAAATTCGTCCTCGAGGTCCTACACTGACACCCAAAGTGGACAAGGGTCAATGCTTGAGATAAGTCGGTACCAATAACTAAATCAAGAATGAGACTCTGCCCAGGACGTACTCTCGTAATCAAGACGCATGATGAATATCACGTATCACATGATACGAGAGCAGATGAGTGAGACGAGAAAGTCACCTTCACTCTTCGAATATAGAACTCAAGGAATTATAATGAATAATACTGAAATCTTACCCACAATCTGACCGCCTTCGGCCAACCTCTGCTCTAATACTCCAAATTCTTCTTACCTTTGTCCCTGCCTTCCCTGGCCCTGCTGTCAAACCTGATGCTGCGCTTGTCGGTACATCTGAACTTGCGTCAGTAATGGGCGCTGGGCTAGTGGCCTCACTGCTAGTGCTGGCTCTTGATACGGTGCTACCTTTGGAGCTGGCAACGCCGAAAACCGTTGAGCTAGCCCTCTTGGCCTCTGCATCATAGGACAATTGGCAATCCTATGGTCTGGACTGCCATACCTCAAGCATAATCTATTAGCTGAACGACACACATCCCTAGTGTGCCCTCCCTTACCACAGTAAGTGCAACCCACTGGTGCTTCCTGACGCTGCTGCTGGTTCCTCTGTTGCTGCTGTCGAACTGGTGCAGTCACAATTGTCGTGACTGGTGCTGCATCACGAATACGGACGCCAGGTGCTGGTGCTGACGTCCGAGGTACTGCTCCTCCCCCAGTACTCTGCGTATGAGACCTCTTCTGGCCCCCAGTCCTTGCTGATAACCTTTGAATAGTAAGCTCGTGCCTCCGAGCTGCCGTCAATACTGCATCGAATGTCTGGTAGTCGTACCCCTCGACCAGCTACAAAATCTCTAGGTGAAGTCCCTGCTGGAACCTCATTGCTCTCTCTGGCTCTGTCGCCACCATCATCCGAGCAAACCTACTTAACCTGCAGAACTCCGCTGCATAACCATCCACCGTCTTACCAGCCTGCTTGAGACTGATAAACCTCTGCTGTAGCTCATATCGCGCTACCACGCCAAGTACTTGGCCTTGAATCTGGTACTGAAGCTATCCTAGGGAACATGACGCCTCATTCCAACCTCTTCCGATGCCCACCAATCGCGGGCGAGATCCTGAAGTAAAAGTCTGACCTGGTCAACCTTCTCTTCTGCTGGAACCTTTGCTGCAGTCAATATGGCCTCTGTATCCTGAAGCCAAGCATTCGCCGTGATGGCATCCTCCGTGCCGCCAAAATATCTCGGGTTAAGTCGACAAAACCTTCCGGACGCTCCTGAATCATTTCTGACACTTCTCTCAAGGGCTAATTGCAACCCCTGATTCTGTAGCACATTTTGTTCTTGCTGTCGGGTTTGTTGTTGCTGTTGGGCTGCCGTCTGGCGTTGCTGGGTCTCCAATAACCCTCTAATAATCTGCAATAGTATCGACGCATCTAGTGCTACTGGTACTACCGACATCACTGGAGGTACGGGATCCTCTGGCCTCTATAGCTCAACTGGCTCATGCTCGGTAACGTTCTCGAGGGAATCTGTCCAGGTAGAGGGGCTACCCCTTGCTGATCTCCAATGGTCCCTGATCTACTGGATTCTCTCCCATGTCGGCTCCTCCAATAGCGAGAATGATGTAACCCTAAAGGAAAGGATACAAGGTATCAAAAGACAGGACGGAAAAGAAGCGAGGATGATAATCATGTTAGCAATCAAGGTGGGAGAAAGAGAAGACGAATCAGGAGATCAAGGGAAAATGTTTTGATTGAGACTCCTATAATCGCAACACCCCACAGTCTGAAAAACAGACCTGCATGGGCCACCACTAAAACCTTGTCATGCCCCAGTACCGGAATACTGAGACGGACTAGGCCAGCTACACCGTATGAGGTATATAAACGTCATACGGCGATCGTGGCTGTCAAGAGACTAGGAGGTGCATGCTACAATCAGGTCTCCTGTGGTCCCACAGAGCATCTATGTCTCAATCAATCAAAACAAGAAGCAGTAAATAATATCATAAGACAAAGCAGTAAGGCGTCCCGATGCTTCATCAAATGATTCATGAGCCTAGCTTTTACAAAATGATGAGCTAGTACGAGAGTCAATAGTACATAAACCGTAGTCAGCTGCAGTCTGATTTAATTACAATTATGTAAAAGGAAACTAATGTCCAGAACTGCCGGCTAAACAGGTGCCGGTGGCTAAACGCCAAGTACAAAATAGAAGATATCAGAGTAGTGAAGAAGAAACCCACTCATGGTCCCTGGCGCCCATACTCCTGGTGTGCACCATTGTTCGGGTGGAAGGCTGGATCCTCTGGAGCTGCTACGAGATCTGGCCAAACAAAACCAGCGGGGTCAGGCCCCGAATAGCAAGTACCACAAGGGAGCACAAAAGAGAGATAAATCCAATGAGTTAAATAAGACATGATTTACGAGTTATAGGCTTATACCATATCATCGAGACAATACGACACCCTTACAACAAACAGGACAAACGGTGCCAATATCGTGCCGAGATAAGATATATCCTATAACCATGGGCAGGTAAAAAGGGCTTCTGATCGCGACTTGGTCCATAGCTATCGCAGCACAATAGTCCAACCCAACAACCAAACAAGGATATGGGTTGGACCACGCACCACGATAGTCCATGTTCCTCGGTAGCTAACAGAAGAAAACATATCACAAACAAGTCAGCTTACAAGCGGCCAATCAATCCTACGGCTTTCTATGATTTGTCTGGATATCCCAGTAATGCATATATAGCAATCCTCAGATCGTGTCAACCCAGCAGGGCTAGCCAAATCATATAATATACATATACACATAGCACTTTGATATGCACCGGTCCCCCGTAAGGCCACCGTGCTAAAAACAAAACACATAGCGCGTAGGAATCGGATACAGTCATCCACTATAGGCGGATGAAACTGTATCCGTGGCGGCCAACCCGACACGTTAGGACAGGACCTGGGGTGGCCAGTATGGCACGATCTCGGGATTCTTCCCACCCAATGCATCTACCAATTTGAGTTTCTTAGATTAACCCTATCTCGATATTGAATACATGTCGTGGTCACATGGTCATCCCCTATATGTCGTACCATAGTACGTGTATCCTAAGTATGAATCCACATCGGCTCAATCTAGATCCATGCTTAGTGTAATGCTTCAAACAAAAAACAACATACCACGATACTATTACTGACCAATTACCATGACTGTGCTGGAAAGTACACATGTATTGACATATAACACGATGATCACTTAGCATATAGAGTCACACCTCAGTGCACTCATTAAATGGCACCGCAGTGCATACTAATATTGTATTTAATACACACTTAGAACATGTACCAGCACGTATACAGGTAATCAGGTCAGGAACATGGTCAAGTCAGGAAGTCGCGTAGACCCCTCGTGACATAAAAGTCACATGTAAATTCTGGTTAAAGTGAAACATGAAGGTCCTTGAAGCCAAGACAAAGATCTACAACTTCATGTTGGAAGTTTGAAGAAATTATGGCCACAAATCAGTCAAAAAGAGCATCAAACAATCAAAATCAGCCAAATCAGCCTTATGTGGCTCAAAATTTCTTATGCGGCTCAAAAATGTCATACGGCCAGAAATGGTCATGCGGCCAGAAATTTTTATGCGGCTCAAAAATGCTCATGCGGCCAGAATAGTCATGCGGCCAGAAATTCTTATGCGGCTCAAAAATGCTCATACGGCCAGAAATGGTCATGCGGCCAGAAATTCTTATGCGGCTCAAAAATGCTCATGCGACCAAAAATGGTCATGCGGCCAGAAATTCTTATGCGGCTCAAAATGCTCATGCGGCCAGACAACTATTCATCGTCCCTGCCAGAATCAGGACAGATGAACATAGAAGTTTGACCAAAATTATTTGGCCATAACTTCCTCAAATCAAGTCAAAATGTAACTTTTCAAAGGTCAAAATTGGATAGAATTGAATTTCCTACACATAGGACCATTAGTTTTCGAAAACAACCAAGTTTGATAGATCAAAACCATAGAAACCCATAGAACCCTAGTTTTAGAAACTTTGATCTATACCAAACTAGCAATTAAAATCAAAAACTCAAGAACTAAACTTGTAGAGAATGAAGAGAAGAACAATATAGACAACAATAATATCGAAAAAAAAATCAAGAAATAAAAATACAATAATCTCTCCATTTGGTGCAAGATGTACTTGCCTATGGTTGGGAGGAAAAGAAATGAAAGAGTGAATGAGGAGCGAGAGTGAGGAAGAGAATATATATAGGGGTTGGGTTGACTCAAAGAAACCCTAAACTTAAGCATGCTCTTAACCACATGACTAATGACATGTTAAATGCTACATATACAACTAATTAAATTAATTAAATAAAATCCTAACCACAACACGGTTCAGAAATCTTATCATCGAAACAGTAAACCACGCCTACAACCAGACAAGGACAAGGGGTGGCACATAATCCGCGACGAAATACTGTTACATGCCATGGCCAGTTACAAATACAGGATAAATACAATAAAGATACAGGTCCAGATATCATATACATGAAAAATCAAAAATTTACGTATTCCGGAAATGGGGAGTGACAATGGTCATGTCACTTTTGAGCAAGATGTACTTGCCTAGGTTTAGCAACCGAGCCTAATTTTCTACTCCACCACCAAGAGGGGTTCCGAAACCACACTCTAGGCCTCAAGGCCAAGCCTTCCTAAGCTTGAGGAAGAGTGAAGAGAGTGAAGGAGAAATGGTGAAAGAAAGAAAGAGAGAGGAGAGAGAAACTCATAGGATTATATAGAAGGGGTAAATTAATCGTGACGTTGGATCGTGATCCATGTCACATTCTAGATCAATCCTAGCCATTGAAAGAAAATCAATTGTCCATTGGATAATAGAATGCATCTACACTATTCACGAAAATATCTAAATACTATCATCAAAATATCCAAAATACTATTCATAAAAATATCTGAAATCGAAAATATCTAAAATATAGAAAATCTGTCTGGGCGGTATGCTGTCGGTATACTCCGGTACACCGTCGGTATACCGGCCAAGGAGAAAATCTATAATTTGGGAAAATTTTAAAGCGTTCGAAGATCGAGAAAATACGAAATACAATACAAAATATGTATCGTATAAATACCGATACGTGAGACGAGTCTCACAATTACTCATTGCCTATTCTGACGACATCCTTATCTTCACTTCTGGCAATGCGGGTCGGTCGAGGTGGTACACAACACGTTGCAGAGATGCTCCATATGCTCCAATCAGCATATCAACCCTAACAAAAGTGTCATCTATGCTCGCCACGCTTCAGACAGAAGTCATACTACACTGTTAACCAACATCACAGCCTTCTTCGTCTCCTACCCCCCATTCTTCTACCTCGGGTGCCCGTTGGTATACGACAGAACTAACTCGGATCTCTTCGATGATTTACTGGACAAAATCATGAAAAAGCTTGAAGGCTAGCACAATGTTACCCTTTCGCCTGGTGGGAAGACCATCATGATCAAGTACGTCCTTTCCTCCATCCTGATTTACACTCTGGTCGCCTGCTCTCCACCCAAAAAGTCCTTTCCAACATCGAAAACCTCTTCGCTAACTTCTTATGGGCCATAGCGATGGCAAAGACAAGCGTCATTGGACTAGTTGGGACACTATGGCCAGACCCACTTCCGAGGGAGGCCTTGAATTTTTAGGATAGCCCACATTGTTGATGCTTATTCGATGAAGATATGGTGAAAACTTCGAAAAAATTGCACCATATGGACCCGCTTTATGAAGGCCAGGTACTACAAACACTCGTATCCTTCTGTCGCTACTTCCAACAACATATCCTCTGCTTCCTGGTGCCGCATCCTCATCGGCAGGAGTCTGGCTAAACCCCTGATCTGGCTAAGGCTGGGATCGGGCGAATCCTCGCTTCTTCGAGCGGTGGTCAGGAAATGACCTCCTTCAACCTAAATCGGGCGCCCCCACCACCAACGCCATCAGGGACCTACTGACTGCCGACGGGGATTGGAACTGGAGACGTGCAAGTGCGTGGATTGGAGAGGAGGATGTCACCGGCATTGCCGCATCAGGTCTGTCGGTGGGGCAGGACTTGACTCCCTCCGGTGGTCTCTGACGGCGAATAGCTCCTTTCATCGCGTCGGCTAGGCGAGCGTTTAGGGGGCTAGGGACGGCTTCCCCCATCATCGCATGTTTCTGGCAGTCCTGCATCTCCAAGAAGTGGTCCATTTTGCTTTATAGAGCATACACAAGAACTACCACTGACGACGTCATCACCACCATTGGATTCAGTTTAGCGTTTGCTTGCCACTGCTGCTCGAAGCAACAACCTGAAACAACTGATCACATTTTCTCGGCGAGCGATCTCGCGTCGGATGTGTGGATCAGGTTATCCAATACTTGCCTCTCGAATTCAGGCAACGGGGGCTTCATAGACCTTTTAACCACTTGGGCAAAGTTTCTCATAGTCACCGGATCGTCATAGTGGCCATCACTTAGATTTGTGGAAGAATCGCAACAAACACAGATATGAAGAGTACCGGTACTGTCACCCCAGTTTTCAGAAACAGGGGTATTTTTGTCATTTTACATTTTTGAATATTTTTGAAATTTATTTTTATTTATGATATTATTTTGGGGTTAAAATTTATTTTATTATTTATGATATTGTTTTGGGGTTATTTGAGGGTTCGAATTTTAACTCAATCCGACTTGAAACGGGGACCCGGGGGGTAGTTTGACTCTAGTGGGACCCACACACTAGTTAGGCATAGCCACATGATATTAATTTTAGTCCACATGATATTAATTTTAGTTAGTAGTTAGACTAATTATTTATGGATAGGTTTAGTTTAATTAGAGACTTAAAACTAGACTAAAATTGACCTCAACCTTTAACCCATTCCTAATTTAAATCAAATAGATTAGTGGAGGGCATTTTGGACATTCAAATAGGGGACACCTCACCCTTTTTGGGCAGCCACATATGGGGGGGATAAGGAGTGAGTCACTCCTTCATTCATTTTGTTTTCATCCACTTTCTCTCTTTTGTTCTTCCCCAAATTAATTTAGAGATGAACCTCCATTGATTTCATCTCCAAATCAACCCTTCTTCCACCAAATCTTCTTTATTTTTTCTTCTACTCTATGGTTAGAGGGTGCTAGCCAAGTTTGGGAGAATCGGAGCTCGTTCGTGTCCTTTTAGAATCTCTACGTGTCGGTGCCGTATCGGAAAGCTTTTCCTTTGAATCTCTCTCCGGAAGGTATAATCTCTCCTCTAATTCATTCCTACATGCATATAGAAATATTTTGAACCCATAGGATTGACCCCCATGGTTGTATCCATTTGTGTCCATTTTGTGTCCATTTGGAGGTCATAGGAGTGTCCTTTGTGTTGTGGTTGTGTCCATGTGGAAAATCCCAATTTGGACACACTATGTGTTGTTGTTATGTATGATAAATTATTACATGTTTAATCTCATATTTTTATATTGGAGATGTGTTTATAGTGTCTCATATATTATATATTAGTGTAGAGAGTGAGTTCTTGATATTGTTATATACTTGTGTTCTTTTGTCTCAAACTACCTAAATTCGTCATAATTTTTATCCACGTTTTTAGTAGCTAGAGCAACTTAGAAATGCCA
This sequence comes from Iris pallida, assembly GCA_029216955.1. Classification (NCBI taxonomy): domain Eukaryota; kingdom Viridiplantae; phylum Streptophyta; class Magnoliopsida; order Asparagales; family Iridaceae; genus Iris; species Iris pallida. The sequence goes on from JANAVB010008599.1 coordinate 23,042,775, forward strand.
TAACTTTTAGCTCATAACTCCAATTAACCTCCCATTTTTTTAAAAGAACCGTATCGAAGTTAGTTCCAAATATATATTTTAATAAGTCAAATTCTTTCTGTAACTTTCTGTAAAATTATTTGAGTGTCAGCTGTACGAAAGATGAACGCGTTTCGGTATTTTGCGATTCCGGGAGCTTCCGACACGAAAATGTGATCCGTTAAAGTTTCGGAAAGCTAACACAAAGGGCTACGACATACTTTAATCATAGAATTAGTGAATGCCCAATTGGTACAGTATTAATTTTAAGTAGAAGAGTGACTATACGATATATGTATTTTTGTAACCTATGAGCCTATGTAGTATGAATATTAAATGAATATAGAGTATGTAATGCATGATATGTTAGATGAATGAAATAATATATATGATATATATTCTCTTTACATTAATATATATATATGGTTGAATGCAAGCATGTAGGAATGCAATTAATATAATGCATATAAGCCAATGTATGAATGAAAGAATGATATACAATGGATGCATGAAAATATAATGAATGCTAGATATGAATGCAAGATATATATATATATATTATATATATAACGATAGATGTGAATGCATAAATATAAATATGTAATGCAATATATAATGATAACCATGTATGGTAATGTAGAGTATATGATGCAAGTATGAATGAATGGAGAATACATGATATAGGTAACATAGAATGTAATGTATGAATGCAAGCATGCAAGATAATGTATTGTATACTATATGATGTATTCAACTTAAAGATAATGTAATATATGAAAGAAATGAATGATAATAAAACATGATATGTAAGGTAATGCAAGGTATGAAATATATGATGTGTGCATGTTTGTATGTCTCTATGTAATGTATGAAATGATATGAATATACAATGTATCATATGTATATAAAACATGTAGGTAATGCATAGATGCTGAATGAAATGAATGTTTGCAATATGTTAATATAAATACAAGTATCTAATATGCATGAATGTAAGTATAATATAATACAGTATACATGTATGTATCATGTAAATGTAATATACATGATATGATGTAGCATGTATACAAGGTAAGTATGTATGTATGTATTTTTATAAACTGAGTTAACCTATAACCTTTTACACACATGCTTCATACACCCTTGACATCATGTATCCATGTCATATACACCTACTATCACTAAATTTTATAACATTAACACATATCCTTTCACACACATGCCAAACACACTTACTCACTTACTCTTTTACCTCTCTTTCTCTCTCTATATATGTATGTGCCTATATATATAGCTTTTCTATATATCTATGTATATGAATATGTGAATATGAATAATATATATACATTATATGACTAAGTTTGTGTGCCTGTTAGCTTATGGTTTAGTTTGTGCTTGGTTTAGCAAGTGACTTAGGCTATGAGTTAGTAGCTATCTTGGATACTGATTTGCATATACTTAGTTTGCTTAGACTAGAATAACTTGTTTGACCTAATTTAGACTTGTTAGACCTAGTTTGACCATAGTTGACCTAGGTTGACTTTCAGGGTTGACAAGTTGACCAAGAGTTGAATTTGGTCTAGATTGACCTAGAATCATGTAGAATGCATAATAGAAACTTCATATTGCCATTTTGGACTTGTTGTGACTTGTGCTGTTCTGATTAGGAGCCAGACACCTCTCCTCGGACAGTATATTTACTTTGGACATTCAGACACCAGCGAGTACATTCTCTGATTATTTCATAACTTGTTAGAATTATATTC